>JAHIAM010001602.1:0-52559 GCA_021605205.1 Aegilops longissima
CCCGTGTCGAAGCCGCGACTTAGAGGCATAACCGCATTGAAAGCAATGTCGCAAGTGAGGTAATCTTCACACAACCCATGTAATACACAAGGGAAAAGATACATAGTTGGCTTTGATTCAGCCACTTCACACAAGACATAAATAAACATCCATCATTCAGATTACACTCAAGGTCGACTACGGAACCAAAATAAAAGAAGATGCCCCCAAATGCTACAGATCGATGTCGTCCCAACTGAGCTCCCTCTTGATCATCAGGAAAAGACACATAGTAACGACCACGTTCCTCGTCGAACTCCCACTTGAGCTCGGTTCGTCACACCTGCAGCATCGTCGGCACTGGCAATGTTGTTGGTAGAATCTGTGAGTCACGGGGACTCGGCAATCTCACACCATGAGATCAAGACTATTTAAGCTTATAGGAAGGACAGAGTTGAAAGGTGGAGCTGCAGCAAGCGTCTAGCATATATGGTGGCTACATTACATAAAGAGAGCGAGAAGGAGGCCGGCGAGGCGTGGTGACAGGCGCCCGGTGCGAGGCGCCGGGCGGCGATGCGGCGGCGGGGCGGCACGAGGCGCGGCGGGCGGGCACGGAGGCCGGGCGGCTGGCCCAGCATGACCTGGCCTTGCAAGCGGCGGCAAGCTGAGGGACAGGCTTATTATGGCACGCCTGCTGGTTTGGCGGGCGGCGGACACGTCGCCAGTGGAAATTTTGTCCGGCGCTAGGTGGGGAAGGCTAGGGTTGTCTGCGATTTGGAAAGGGGGTGCTTAAATAGGCATAGAGGGAGCTAGGAGAGTCCAAATGAGGTGTAGTTTTACGCCCACCACGATCGTGGTCGAGCAATGGAGAGCATGGAAGTGACTTAGATGGGTTATTGGACTATTTTGGAAGGATGTTGGGCTGCAACAAAAAGGCCTTTTGCGAGTGCGGTTAACCGTTGGAGTACCAAACGAGCTCAAATGACCCGAAACTTGACGGTGGTCTACGATTGTTATACCAAGGCCACTTGACAAACCTTGGTCCATTCCGAAACGTTAAGTACCGCTCACGGGAAAAGCGTAAAAGGCGCCGGGGAACATAGGAGTGCGGATTACAAAGCGGACAACGGGGAAAATGCCGGAATCATGAGACGAACACATTATGCAAATCACGATGCACATGATGACATGATATGAAAATGCATGGCATGGACAAAATGCAAAAAGAATAAAAAACCCAACCACGGAGGAATATCATATCACAATGCCGAAAATGGCAAGAGTTGGAGTTACAAATATGGAAAGTTACATCCGAGGTGTTCTGAGACCCTCTCCAAAGTGAGGGAGCCACGATGAGAAAAAGGACATGAGAAGACTTGGGCAAGATGGACCAGAAGAAAACAAGGCAGAATAAAAAAGATACTTACGGAGACCAGCGATGGTTTCTTCACCTCCTTGCTTGAGCGGTTAGCCTTAGCGACCGCTTCTTCAGCTGGTCGCGGCCGCTCCCCTGATTCTCTTGGCCTGGCCGCTTGGCTGACTTCGGCCCGCCCTGCGCTTCTTCGCGCCGCCTCGGCTCCCAAAGGCGGCGGAGGAGCTCAGCGCTGGATGGCCGGCTCTCTGCTTTGGCAGCGAGGCGACTTCATCATCGAGCCAATCTGCAAAAGTGGCCGAGGGCACAGGTGTCGGCCCCTCCCCCCTCCTTGACATCGGCCTCCATCGCCGCCACACCCAAGTCGGGGTCGTCGGCGTCACTCTCCCGCCAGTCGGGGGCAATCATGAGCTTGACCCTGCGGCGCCCGGTCGAGGCGGCATGAGAGGATCCTGAGTCGAGAAGGACCAAGGAAAGTAGAGCCGGATCCGGCTAAGGAAGGAAGCAGAGAAGCAAGGCGACTTACCATCGGCGGGGATTGGCGCCAGTATGGCTCCTTGCGGCGCCATTCATCCGTGGTCGCGGTTAAGCCAAAAGTTCACCGTGTCCACCACCTCCAGCGTGGGGCATGTCCTTGGAGCACAAGCCGGCTGGGGTCCCGGCCGCTCATCTGGCGGATCGATGATGAGGCGGCCTGAAGAGGAGAACTCGGCGTGCCATGAAGGCGGCCAACAAGTCTGCTCGGTCAGGCCCTCCGGACTGTGTCATCACGCTGAAGCTGTGCGGCGGCGGTGCTCGCGGTCGCGGCCGGGCCTGTAGGACCAGCTGGTGGTTCGACCCTGATTCGCCCGCCCATGGGGGCGGCAAGTTGACCTGATCGCCGTCGAGGAGCGTTCTTGGCGTAAATCTGGCTGCCACATCTTCACCGACTTGATGAGGGGATGGCAGGAAAGGATTCTCGGGCACCGCCCTCCTCTTGGCGATGAGCGTGCGCGCCTGAGCCGGCCGCCTTGGCGACGTGGGTCCCGAGCCGCTTGAAAGAACTCTCCCCACGGATCGATGGTGGGGAGAACTCGAAACCGCGTGATAAGGATCTGGCGTACTAACACCACCGTGTTGGGGGTGAGGTGGTGCGGTGGAGCCGAAGAACTCAGAAAGCGGAAGAAGCCACTGCATGGCAGCCCTAGCCCACGCGTGAGGTGCGGCGGAAGATCACCCGCTCGCCCTCCTCCGGCGCCCGGCGTGATTTACGCCCTCCGTGGTAGCGGCTCGCACTAGGTGGCTGCGGGGATCTGGCGCGTCAGCGGAGGAACTTCGATTATGTCGTAAATCGATGATGGAGCCGTCCCTGCCGGGCCTTGCGGTGGGGGCTGGCGGTGAGTGATGAGCTCATCTCCGGCGAGGAAAAGCGAGGCTCGGCAGCGGTGGAGCAAGGAAGAAGGCGAGGCAGGGGGGCGGGGATGAGAGAGTGCGGCGTCGTCGCCCCCTCCCTCCCCGCCTACTTATAGGCGCCTGGGCTCGTGAAGCCGGCGGGCGTGGGATTAGCTGCGCCCACGTCCTCCGCCCCACGATTTAACCCACAGCGTTCTTTACGGCAGCGTAGCGGCAGAAATCAACCGCCCGCACGACCGCATAGCGGATCCGCTGCGCAGCGGGGCATGGTAGTGGCGGGGCCCGCTGGCGGGCCTGTCTTGTCGTGGCGTGGGCTGGCAGATAGCCCTGCCGCGTGGCGTCACGTGGCGGGCCCCGACAGCGGCTGCGGGGAAGCTTATCGAACGCGCCGCCCAGATCCCGATCGACCTTTGAAACCTTTGAAGAGCAAGGCGACCCCGCAAAGCCGACTCGAGATGGAGGCGGCGGGCGAAATCAATTCTTCCATCGAAGGGATGAAGCTGTCGAGGCTCCTCGGCAGGCTGCCCTCGGTGCCTCCCGGCCGGGGACTACTGCCGGAGTAATGGACTACGGTAGGCGAGACCGAGCCCCGAACCTTTCAAAACATCGGGGCAGGCTAGCCCCTCAAGACCCCAAGACAAGAGCATGCCTTGGATAGTCGGCAGCAGATTCGCCGACTACCCCTCGGGCGAGTCTCGAGGCCGCCTTGAGACAAGCCGACTCCAAGCCAGCGACCTCCGGCGAGGCCGGCTACAAGGAGTCGACCGCGACCTCCACCACCTCATGCACAGGCGACTATGGGGTAAAGCCGCCTCATGCCCATCCCCTTGATCCATAAAGAGGCAGGTATGGCTCTGAGGCGTCGTGCCGGCGGAGATCTCTGTCCGGCGCCAGCCTTTGTTGCCATGCCGGCCACGACATCGCACCGTGGGCAGATTCACTGTACCCACGATGGCTGTCTGTCGACCGAAGGCGGCGGGACCGCTTTGTCGGCGGGAAGTACCAAAACGGCGTGAGCACCCCAAGGGCGGACCCGATGGAGTCGGCCTCCGAAAGTCGGCCGGCTCCTCGCGGGATCACGCGCCATTAACCGAACAAGGCGGGGAATGGCAGCGGTGATAGCCCGCCCGGTAGCGGCAATGCCTGTTGCCATAACCCCATGACCAAGCTTCGCGTCATTAGAAGCACTGATGTCTGCGGCCGGCAAGACGCCCTTGAGGACAAAGGCTCGTCCCCATGCTGGAGGCGTCGGTGAGAGCCCACTAGTCGGCCGGGCCCCATGAGTCGGCGGAGAAGAGCGGCGACTTAGAGGCGGCGGCTTGGACCCACACCCAGCCCGGATTACCGTTGTACCCAGGGTAGACCTATATAAACCCCGGGGCACCCATGCTAAGGGTTGGAAGCTAGTAGTTTTAGACACACACATAGAGGGAGAGAAGAGCAAGCCGTGCCCTTCTCCTTCCTCACCCGAACAACTCAAGGAGCCTCTTGTACCCACTTTGCCATAGTGATCATGCGGAGACCCCAGAGCAGCGTGATAGGGGTGTTATCTCCTCGGAGAGCCACAGGTGGGTAAGATTCGCCCGGCGATGCATGTCTTCGCCTCATCCGTTTCGAGGCACCAGCGGCGTTCTACTCGCCCCCTCCATGATAAGCCATCCTTTGGCATATGTCGCACCCAACCCTCGACACAGACCGACCGGCGACCCGCAAATTACGCCATCCAACCGTAGCCGCACACATTATGACAGCAACTCAACCAACCGGACGAAATTCACGCAAACATGTAGACAAACTGATATTTCATATAAACAATGGCGAAAATCATACAAAATACGGATTTTCATACAAACATAGCGTATTTCATTACATTCAAATGAACTACGGTGCTAGTTACAGACAGCACAGGTATATAATACACAGCCTAAATGGTGCGCCGCCGATCGATTTGTGTTCCTCATGTCCGTGACACGACGATCAGCGGACTGCCGGAGCCGGTATATGCTTGAGCGCAAAGGGCGGCTCGCTTCCACACTGCCCAAGCGATATCATTGGCTGGTGCGAAGATGATGGTGGCGGCACGGTTCGAGTTCATCACGGCCACTACTTCGCCATGGCCGGCACCGGCTCGAGTTCATCCTAACATTCCCCTCTTCCGTGGAGCCCATGCGGGGTCGACGAAGGTCCTCGCAACAAAAGGATCCGGCAAGACACCTGCTGTGTACGCCGACGTCGCCTCCGTGGTGGCCTTCATGGGACCCGAGCGGTGGCGGCCTCCCGTGTTCTACTTCTCCTCGATAATGGCGGCGGACGCGGAGGCGCTGGCCACCGACTCGTCGCTCTTCGCGCACCCGACTTCTGTCCCTGCTTGCATGGCGCGGCCGCCGGCATGGGAGTCTCGGCAGCGAAGCGGGAGAGCGCGATCTGGCGGCGGCGATGGGAATGGTAGCGGCGCCCGTCGCCGCTCCTCGTCGAGCTGGCACAGGCGGCGAGTTCTTGAACCAGCGCGCACGGCTTGGGGAGGCAAGCCCGCTCCGTCGGGCGAGGGGAGGGAGGTGGATCAGCGAGCTGCATAGCTCGTGTCGGCGAGCTATCCGGCCGGCTTGGATCTTGAATAACTACTCTTAAGTAAGACATTGTAGAGTGGACAAAATGGTGGAGGAGATAGGGGCGGCGGAGGTGTGCGATTCTTGGCGGTGTTTGGCCTCGTTTAAATAGGAGTTTAAATAGGCGGCGGACGGGAGGAGCTCGGCGGGCGTTGCATTTAACGTCGGTCCGGTCATGAATGGGCGTGTGTCGAGTGGGTTTCTCGGCTTCCACACAGGCGGGTTTCATGGGCGTTTGAATGCGGCGCGGAGGCTGTTCAGCAGGCGTGCCTTGAGTGCTCCCTCGACTCGACCTAGGACACCACGCCGTTCTTCCACCGAAGTGTGGGATCTTTGGGTGCATGGCCTGCATGTCGGTGACCGCAACGAGCAGTGCACAGCGGAGAGAACCTTTGGTGGGCAGGCGGTCGAAGCGGGCATTTCATAAACCGATGATTGTTCATTGAGTGTGACATCATCTTTTTCATGTAGATAAGCCTACTATGTTGATACTTGATAGCCCGTTCGATACGTTGTGATTCATAAAGACCGCTGCAAACATCAATGTTCTGCTTATCACAGATAAGATTGATTAACACCCGTAACAATCCATGTCCTTAACAAAGGGTGCATGCACGTTTAGGTTGAGCGTGTGTCTTGCGTGCGTGTCTGTGTGCATGCGGCGTGTGAGTGTTGCGTGTGTGCAAAGTGCGTTTTAGTGTTGCATGCATGGGTGCGTGCGTGCGTGTGTTCGTGAGTGCATGTATGCGTGTGTCGATGTTGCGCCCGGCATGCGTGCGTGTATGCGATGTCGATGTTGCGCCTACATGCATGCGTGCATGTGTCCGTCTTGAGGTGAGGCTACGTCGGTCGTGACTTTTTCATCTCTGGTCATTAGATTTTCCAGCCATTGGATCGAAATCAAGGGCCTCCGGTTTATCATCAAACTCCACCCCCACGAGCCACCAGCCACCACCGGCGAACCACCAGCCCCCCCCGCGGCAGCCCGCCCTCCCGAAACCCTCCCCACCGCCCGGTCCGCCGCTGCACCGCCATCCCTCTACCCCACGAGCTTTTTTCTCGCGGATCCCCACCCACCGCCCAATGAACGCCCCCAAACGCGGTGGCCCCGCCAACAGGAGGTCTCACGACGAATACCCACGACCACTAATTTATTACCATTTTTGTCCTTCATATCTGTGCTGACGGGTGGGCCCTATGGTAATGTGCGCTGTTGAATGTGGACCATTTGACTGGTCAATTGATCGTGTTATCAACAAATTAAGGAGCTGTATGGTGAGCCAGTGACCGTATCATCACCCTAAAATGTACTCCTATTTTATTAACACAGTACAGACTCAAACTACCATTTCTTTCTTTCATATACGGGCTGACAGGTGGGCCCCACGGTTACTCGCCCCGATGGTGCAACACTAGTTGTGCCACGTGGAACGTTTGACTGGTCAATTGATTGTGTCATCAACAAAATACTGAGTTGTACGGGTGAGCCAGTGACCGTATAATCATGATATGTATTTGTTTAACACAGTACTGACGCAAAGGGCTCATATATACGGCGCAAGCACTCCACGCTATAAGCGCACACACGAACCCTACCCGTATGAGCACCTTCGAGAGAGTGGGCCAGCATATATGATCTTGAGATTTTACGAAGTCACCATAGGTGCCTCGTAGTCGAGTGGAACGTCTCCTCCCAGCGAGCATTACATCGCCGGAAAATAATGAAATTAACACAAGATAAATGCGAGCATCGGGACTTTAACCTTGGTGGGCTCGAGAAACCACTGTCCTCTAACCATCCAACACTACAAAAAAATACACTTCCGTGATGATACGTGTTTGTTACAGTAGGTCGCGTTTTTTTCATGCATGTACATCCATGAAAAATTTATGCGATGAATCAAGATAGTCATACACATGCCGTCAGTAGAAGTGTTCCATGACATTACCAAAATTATCATCATGGAAGTGTCCACTTCCATGACGATAAATCCCGCGTCACAGAAGTGCTTTCGTCAAGGGTGACCGACACGTGGCATCCACCGTAACGGAACACCATTAAGCTATCGGGTCGGATTTTGGATCCGATAACCCGTTAACAACCACGACCAATGCCGATTTTCCACGTGTAAAATTCTCATTGGCTGACGGATCCACGTGTCAGCTCCGCGTTGGCACAGGTGTCACTCATCCAACAGTCGAGATGGGCCTATGATATGTTGACACGTGGACCGGCCCAAAAGTGGCCCACAAAGTTTAAATGGGCCGGCCCAACCGAAGGCCCATAAGATTTAGCGGACCATAATGGGCGGCCCAGCTAAAACCCACAAAATTTAGCGGACCATAATGGGCCGGCCCAGTTAAAGGCCCACAAGATTTTGCGGACCACAATGGGCCGACCCAGATAAAGGCCCACAAGATTCTGCAGACCATAATGGGCCGACCCAGCTAAAGGCCCAACATTCTCTGTCAAATCGGCCCGTCAACAGCTTGGTCTAAACTTGTCATCAATGCGGCCCATGGTCACTTCTGGCCCGTTAACAGTCCGCTAAGTAATTGGGCCGAATTACGGCCCGATGTATTTCCGGCCTGTTAAAGGTCCGGCTTCATTTGGGCCCATTTACAGGCCATCAAAACTTTCAGCCCGTAAACTACCGTGAAGGATTTGGGTCATATTCGGCCATGTCTGTCATTCGGCCTGTTAGAGGCCCACTATAGATTTGGCCCACTTTCGGCCTGTTGTCATTTTCGGCCCGTTAACGCCGGACGTAAACCATGGGCCATATGTGGCCCAACGTCATATCGGGCCCATTAATGGCCCATATAAAAATGACGATAATCTAGCCCGACCGAAGTTCCGGCCTGTTAAAGGCCCGTGTATTAGGTCGGCACATTTACGGCCCGTCCGAATTTCGGCCTGTCAAATATCCGCATGGTAAATGGGCCACCATTTCGGCTTGCTAAGTCCAGTGGTTTATTTGGCACAATCAGGGCCCAGTCTCACTTTCGGTCTATTAAAGGCCCATGTTTTTATGGGCTCGACATATTTACACTGTAAGCGGCCTACCTTTCTTGAGGGCCCAAATTATGTTTAGGCACATTAAAGGCCCACTATGGGCACAGCCTACGAGAAAAATTGAAAGCTTATGCTAATTTAAGCCCAGATATTTTAGTGGGCTACATGCCAATTTCGCCCGTAATCGTTTTTAGCCCAATTGGAATGGGCCCGGCGAATGTTGGCATGTTGGGCTCCTCTGAAGCTTTCATCCGAATACATTACTAAGATAAACCTACACTATACAAAAATAGCATCATAATTACTGCAGCTGTGGCGGCATCATAAATGTTGTATCACAACAAAATAAATTCAATCATACAACAAAAGGCACATTGGCATAAAGTTTACTGATCCTTCGGATAAAAGCACCATCGGATGTATAGAAGCACAGATCATTTGACACGAGTGCTAATGTTTGAGTGTAGAATCGATGGAGCAACACGATCTCCACCTTTTTCCGCCATTGCTCTTCAACAATGAAGCGAATGTGCGATAGTCGGTTTCAAAACCATTCATATCTTGGCGGCATTTCTCAACCACTATTCTTGTTTCGAAACAACGTCCATTAGGGATTGGACTTGTGTGCGGAGCACAGATATATCACTCTGTAGCAGGGAAGATTTTGTTCGATGAGGCGATTTGGGCGAGTTACCTTGACAACCAACCCATAATTACGAGGAAGGTGCTTTTTGCCTTTGTTAGTGGAGAGATCTTGGCCTTGCTGCTGACAAGAGGTGACATTGTGCTGTAGTAGCCTCGTCACCTTGGTGGTTGTGGCTGTTCAATCATTTGTTCCATAGCTTCGAAAGTTTGAACTTGTAGATTAGTGTACCGGATGAGTTACTAATGAGACAAAAACAAACAAAAGTAGGTTAAGCGTTTATACATAACTTATTTTGGTGAACTCTTGTAATACATTAGCATGTATTGTAGTGCCAACTACATAATAAAATCACTTTGGAACATATGTCCATGTAGCATGCCTACTGTATTGTCTATTTCCTCACATTCGTTGACATCTAAGGATAAAGAGACATGGTTTAAAGTAGGATGAACATAGTATGACATCATTCATATCATGGGCAAACAGATATAAAACAAACAGACTATTTTATCATTGTGTGAGCACGTGAACATAACAACTAGATTACAGATCAAGACCAAAAGAATATCCTTCATCTCTTTTAAACCATGTAAGGTGAAATGATACGTTAAGACAACTGTGTATAAAAGTGAACAGAGTAACTGACATTGGCTGCAAACCAAGTAGTTAAATGAACACATCACAGTACCAATCAGTTCAAGGCAGGAGGAGTAAGGACTTACAACAGCGGCTTGAACTGGTGTGCTCATGCCCTTCATCTTGCTTGTGTGGCAATCCTTGAAGATTTACCTTGCATTGGTTCAGGTTCTTTTTGGTCCGCACGGGCTTTCCCTGTATTTGGAACAAGTCAATATAGATACGATAATATGGCACAAAAAGAAGGAAGTAGCAGCTATTTACAAGAGCCTCGCGATGTGCAATATAGCTACGAGATCTGTTGTCTGTTGGAATTTCACTTTAGAGCGGTTGGTTTTGTTCTTCAAGCAGTTAGCCTAGAAGAAGATACACTTGTAAGGCACATACATAAATACAAGTTCAATATGTGGTGCGATCAAATACATATAGCCTACGATACTTTGGATCGGACCGGTGTTTAACGAGGGCTGTCCGGTCTTCATCGTAATATATTCCTTTGGAGATGTTTGGGCGATTTCATTGTTAGCCTTGCCTTCAAAGTGAGATTTTCTAAGGTGGTACCGATCTTGTCAGAGAAGCGGTGAAAAACATGAGTGCATGCTTGTTTAGTTGCATCATCTTTGGATCAACTTGAACCTCATCATTGAAAAAGAATGTGAGTCTTATTAGGAGGAAGCTAGAAAGTATGGGACAGAGCAAGACAATATTACTAATTGCGATGAATAACATTACTTACGGATAAATGGTCAAGGAAGGTGTTAAAGCTGGGTATTGTCTTTCTCATTCTGTCTTTGGATCACGTTGGGAGGATCGCGCATGACACCTAACGGCAAGGCTGCCTCTCGATACTAACTTGGCTGACTCTGTAGCATCACGTGGCCTTTTAAACCTGCCTCAAAATGGATCTCCATTCTTCCTCCTTTAGATTTTGTTAATCTGTCAAGCATTATCCACGATGTCTATTTTCCTTGCGCCGTGGTGCTAGTTCAACAACGAATATGGAAAGTGTTAGTGTACATCAAGCTGAGAGTACATATAAAGGAGCATGCAAGCGCAACTTGACTCGGTCGGTACCGTCTTGGTGTTGATGCTCATGAGGTTCATCTGATCTTGCCAAGTCCTGTTGTGTCAATAGTGCTTGAGTAGTGTTAGGTGTGAAGGCAGCTTGGGAACTGGCGATTCGAGCAAGCGAGCGAGTAATGCTGGTTGAGATCTTTGATGCAGTTAAGCGGATTTTGCAGCTGGTGGAGCAGGTGATCTTGTGTTTGTAGATTTAGCGGTGGACTTGGACCTTCTCTTGCACTATAAGTACCAGCAGAATCTCGATGGCAGAGCCTTTTCCGTTTCACCCGACGAGTAACACCTCCCTACTATATTATTTTCCTTGCTCTTTTTGACTTTGCCATGTCAAGCTGTACCCACAACACAAAAGAATAAAATCACTCTTGAACTCATTGATGCATGATCTGAGACAAGCAATACTTTGATGTAAGACAACGTATGAGGATGGAATATGTAAGAAAAACAGGACGGCATGACATATTCACAGCTACGATGTGCAAACTAAGTAGAAGGATTTTCAAGAAAATAGAAGTAATGCAAGCTAGACACCATATGAAAGATGCAACCAATATTACTTTGCCAAGTTAAAAGTGTCTTGTCATAAGTGGCAACTCGAAAAATTAGAAGCGGTTACAACGTAGAAATCAATGCAAGATGCAACCACTATCAAACTGCCATGTTAAGCGTCCAATCATGAGTTCTTGATGCGGGATACACAACAACAGTACTTTGATGTAAGAACATGGTATGATAGATAGATGCGATGTATTCTAGACACGAAAGCCATGTCATATGCACATGTATAGCGTATAAACTCAGCAGGTGCAATTTAATCAAAATAGAAGAAATACAGGCTAGACAACATATGCAACATGAAACCAATTATCACACTATCAACTTAGAGCAAGCACTGCGATGGTGGAGTCGGAGATGAACTCATCATGTAGACTTGGGACTTCAACTTCATTAGCGATAGCGATGGCAAATCTAGAGAGTCTCTGTTTGCGTCGGTGCGGAGTACCACCAACATCCCCTAACTTACTCTTTTCCTTCCTATTTTACGATATTGCCTTATGAAGTCAAAACCACAAGAAGATGAATAAAATTAGCTCTGCATAACTGGTTGATGCATGATCTGAGACGAACACTACTTTGATGTAAGGCAAGCGCGGGAGGATGGAATATATACAAAAAAGACAGCGTTTCATATTCACACGTCGATAGGAGGATGGAATATGTATGAAAAAACAGGAAGCGGAAGGCATTTCAACAAAATTAGAAGAAATGAAAGCTAGGCACCATATGAACATGCAACCAATATCACTCTATCAGGTAAAAAGTGTCTCGTCGTAAGTGCCATTTCAAGAAATTAGAAGCAGTACAAGCTAGAAGACAATGCAAGATGCAACCTACATCACAGTCCCAAGTTAAATGTGTCTTATGGGTAAGTGATCGTTGCAGGTATAAGTTGTAAGCTACTTGAGATGCAATACAAGCTAGACATCATCGCAACATGGAACCACATATAATAGTGCCAAGTTAGAGCAAGCACCTGTGATGGTGGAGTAGGGGAGATGTGCTCATCATCTACACAGCTACGTTTTCTGTCTAGCCTTGCGTTGTCTTGCGAATCTTGTTGGGAGGATGGCGGAGTAGAATATGTAGAGAACCTCCGTTTGAGTTGCTCGGAAGGACCACCATCATCCAATGCCTTGCCAATTTCCTTCAGCTTTATTGATTTTGCATTGTGAGGTCATACCGACAAGAAAAGGAATATCATTCGCTCTTGAGAACTCATTCATGCATGATCTTGTGAACACTACTCTAATGAAAGGCAAAGTCATGATACGAGGATGGAATATATGCGAAAAAATGGGCTGACTTGACATATTCACACCTATGATGTGGTAACTAAGTAGAAGGCACTTCAACAAATTAGAAACACTGCAAGACACCATATGGAAGGTGCAATCAATATCACTCTGCCAAGTTAAAACTGTCTCGTCATAGGTGGCGTTCATCAAACTAGAAGCAATACATGCTAGAAATCATATTCAAGATGCAAACCAATATCACACTGCCAACAAGGTGTCCCATCATAAGTGGTGATGCAGGATACACAAGAAGAGTAGTTTCATGTAAGAACATGGTGTGATAGACAGATATAGTATGTACCAAAAATAGGAAAGCGTGTCATATTCACATGTATCATGTGTAAGCTAAGCAGATGCAGTTTACACTAATTAGGAGAAATACTTGCTAGACACCATATGCAACATGCAACCAGATATCACACTGCCAAGTTAGAGCAAGCACCTTGGATGGTGGAGTAGGGGAGCGGAGACTTGGACCATGTAATGCACTATGAGTACAAGGAGAATCGGTACAGATGCTCCGTTTACGTTGCTGCAGAGGACCACCATCATCGCCTTCCTTACTCTTTTCCTTCCTCTTTCTTGATTTTGCCTTGTCAAGTCAAACCCACAAGAAAAAGGAATAAAATTTGCTCTTGAACTTATTGATGCATGATCTTGTGAACACTACTTTCATGTAAGGCAGCCGCATGATAGGAGGATGGAATATGTATGAAAAACAGGGACGGCATGACATATTGACATGTATGATGTATAAAGTGTAAACTAAGCACAAGGTGCTTGAACTTGTTAGAATCGATGCAAGCTAGAAACCATATGAAAGATGAAACCAATATCACTCTGCCAAATTAAAAGGGTGCCTAACAAATGTATTTGACCAAATTAGAAGCAATACATGGCAACAGGCTAGAAATAATATGCAATATACAGCGAATAAAGGTGACTCATCGTAAGTAATTGATGCAGGATCTGAAGAGAGGTAGTTTCATGTAAGAACAAGGTTAACACATAGATGTAGTGTGTACCAAAAATAGGAAGGCATGTCATATTCACGGTATAGTGTGTAAACTAAGCGGATGCAATTTACCTAATTAGAAGCATTACAAGCTAGACACCGTATGCAACATGCAACCACATATCACACTCTGAAGTTGGAGCAAGCACCTATGATGATGGTGTGGGGAAGTCTTGTCTTGGTGCAGAGCAACGTTCAATATCTTCATTTAGGCTTGCTGTTTCTTGAGAATCATGTGGAGAGGATGAAATTGCATTCTTTATAAGAGTATTGCGTCTCATATTAACCCAGCGTGTATTGTCTCATCATAAGCGATAGGCAGGATACACAAGAATAGTAGTTTGATGTAAGAACATGGTGTGATAGGCGATGTAGTATGTACCAAAAGCAGGAAGGCGTGTCATATTCACATGTATAATGTGTAAGCTAAGGAGATGCAATTTAACAAATTAGGAGCATTGATGAGGGATACACAAGAGAAGTAGTTTGATGTAAGAACATGGTTAATAGAAAGGCGTAGTATGTACAAAAAACAGGAAGGCATGTCATATTCACGGTATAATGTGTTAACTAAGCAAATGCAATTTACCTAATTAGAAGCATTACAAGGTAGACACCATATGCAACATGCAACCACATATCACTGCTTTGCCAAGTAAGAGCAAGCACCTGCGATGGTGGTGTGGGGAAATGCGGTGATCAACTAGAGAACTCGTTGACTATCTTCATTTAGCCTTGCTGTTTCTTGAGAATCATGTGGGGAGGATGACCTTGCACTCTTTAAGCAGTAGGCGTCTCACGGTAACCCACCGGGTGTTGTCTCATCATAAGTGATTGACGAGGGATACAAAGATCATTAGTTTGATGTACGAACATGGTTAATAGACATATGTAGTATGTATCAAAAACAGGAAGGCATGTCATTATCAAAGGTATAATGTGTAAATTAAGCGGATGCAATTTAACCAAATTGGAAGCAATACAAGCTAGACACCATATGCAACATGCAACCACATTTGACAACGCGAAGTTAAAGCAAGCACACAGGATGGTTGTGTGTGGCAATTGAGATCATCAAGCTGAGCTACTTTTCTTGTCTCCAAGCTGCTCACTTTGCAACCATTAGGCGTTGAAACGCTTTGCTTATCTTGAATTATCTTTGGGCGACTTGTCTTTTCTTTCGCATTCATCAACTTTGCGTCGAGTCTGAAATACCCATGCATAAAAAACAATAGTGTGAGTATGGGTGAAGTGTGTGCACTATAGTGCAGTGTAAAGGTAGCGAGATAGCAGGTCGGTGAGAAATAAATGGCGGAGACATATGATAGCTCTACAACATGCATGGCACACTCAATTACTACATGATTCTATGAAAATAATAGTCATTGAAAGCAAATAGGTCAGTCCATTTTTTCTGCACCGTCCGATGTACAAAGAGCGGGAGATCGCCTTCATCTACCTCCAGCCCGATCGGTGTTGGCGATCTTCCTCGGCGCCGGCGACCACCGCCCGATATTCCTCCCCACCTGCGCCCTCCCTCGACCTCACCGCACCGCCGTGCTTGGCACCGCCCCGGCCATCCATTCAAGCCCGCCGACCTCCAGATCGGCGCAAGCAGCTCCTGCGCCCCACCCCTATGATAGACACCGATCGCGCTTCCCGGGAACAGGCGGACTAGGTGCTCCAGCGCCTAGCGAGTGCTGCTTCTTTTAATTGCGGTTCGTGACCTGAATTGAAATCCGGCAGACTCTTGACCTCTAGCAAAGGTGAAATAGTAAAATGGAGGAAACCTTGTGCATTTAGTATCACGAAGAAGATGCGATGAAGCGCTCAACTAGTTTCTTTCGTGGGATGAATACGGTGTGGCGGAGCGTAAGATTTGCGAATAAGGGAAGAGGAGTACCTCTTTCTGCTGGCGATCTTGTGTCCTC
The DNA here is from genome assembly GCA_021605205.1 of Aegilops longissima. Lineage (NCBI taxonomy): Eukaryota > Viridiplantae > Streptophyta > Magnoliopsida > Poales > Poaceae > Aegilops > Aegilops longissima. Next base: position 15,530 of record JAHIAM010001602.1, read on the forward strand.
CTTCTTTTTCCGGCGATCTTGTTGTTCGCGGAAACCAGAAGTTGTGGAGGACGATGCAGCCTTGGGCGAACCCATGGCCAAGTTGTTGAGTGTGGTGCGGTGGCCGTCTGTTGGCGGCGGGGAAGCAGATCCGGCGGCGAACGGCGGCGTGGCGGGAACAACTCGATGCGGTGGGCGGTTGCGACGGTGGAGCCGCAGCGGTGAGCGCGCAGGGCGGCGTGGTCGGAGTGGTTCTGATGCGGCGCGCGTCGGCGTCGGCATCGTGGAAGCAGCTCTGCCTCGGCTTGGCTGCTAAGTCCTTGAGGCGTTGCGGTTGCGGTTGCGTTGGACGGCAGCGTTGGGGTACCGGCTCTGCGTGATGGAGGAGGCGGCGGTGGATTGGCGCTATGGGGTGGAGGGCGGAGGAGGTTGGGGTTTAGCGGCTGGTGGAAGGCGTTTTGGGCCTGAGTATGAATGGGAAGCGGAGGAGGCGGGCGGCGGGGAACTAAGGGGAACAATGTTTCGGTTTGTGACACACTTGTTTGAAATTTGGGGAAAGTTACAAACTTTGCCCCCATCTAAAATTTCAGACATTTTGCGGGTTGGGGGTAGGACAGTCATGTCAGGTGTCCCAAATGTGGGCGCGATAGATTTCGGCCGAGCCATGGGTGTTTAGGCGCCCACGGCGTATGAATGCTTCTCGGAGGCGGTTGAGACTGGCGTCTTGGTGAAGTTACAAACCTACCCGGTTTAGACCTTTGGACATCGGGCCGATAGGCTACGGGCGAGTCGGGACAGTAATTTCCTACCACCAAAACATTAGTCTCGTGCGGTTTGGGTGACGAGAGGCCTATTTGGCGCTTCATTCAATATTTGGGAGCGAAGCATTAACATTTTGGTTCTCTTGAATTGAACTTTCAGGATTTGTCAAACTTCACAAATCTTTACTCTTGAAAATCCTAAAGCTACGATTATTTTGGAATGGAGGGTACATTTTAATATACATTGTACACAGTATATATTAAAAATATGCAACTTACCTCAGTTCATGCATGGTTCGGTATAATCTCCTTGGTTGCAAAAAAAGTTAGATATGCGTATGAATATATATACCATGTTCAAACTCACAACAAAGATTGATGCCCCCTTTACATCTGATTTACAAATGCCATTATCTCGGGTTCAAATAGATGAATGCACTTCCTATGAATTGAATCTTGAAACCCCTTTATGTTGAATTAGACATGTATTTTATTTAAGTAGCTAGCAATTTGGAATGTATCCATGCAAGTGACAAATGTATAAAGTGCTTCACACTAACAACATGGAGTGCACTAATTAATGTTTATATATGAATTGCAAAAGCATCCATTGCCTATATTTCAAACTTCTCTCACTCTATGGATCGATAATATGAAATAAACACATGCACATGCTAGAATTCAATAGAGTATGGGTGTCTGATAGACCGATTTTCGTCCATACGCAATTTTGCAGAATTCATGATCTCATCCAAAAATAATAATGCCATTTATATTTTAATTTAATGTGTAGAACCGCCTTTTACACGTAGATATCTCTCTATCTAACGATAAGTGCACACACTTTATATGCATCGGCATTTCTCTTTCACACATGCTCACAATCTCTCTCAGGGTGTCGGGGTGTCTCATGCACATGCTCTCTCTGTTTCTCTATCTCTCTTTCTGACTACTATGTACCACTCTTTTCACTAATCTAAGTTGGAAAACACTATTTCTCTCACATGCATATATACACATGCATGGTCTCTACTAGCCCTCTATCGCACATATATGTGCCTCGTGTCTCCATACGCACATTATCTTTAGGCCTCTCTACACATTGCCCCCGACACACCTCTCTAATAGTAGTTGGCGAGATATGATTTCATCATATCATTGGTAGAGATATCCTGGCTGTTAGGCTGGATGGTATCTGAGGCAAAGTTTTACCCTAGTTCGGATCGGACCCTTGCGGTTGAAGAAAGAGCCTACTCTGATGCTGTATATTAGTGTTAGGGGTGTTTACAAAGTACGTGAATACCGGGCATTGTGCGTGTGTATATATATACTATCGGCGAACTAGCCCCAAGCTTGTATAACATACTAAGGGCCTAGGGTTACAAATCATATATAGTCGGCTTATCACCGGTGGAGATAGATTCCTCCTCGACTCTGGTAGCTTCGTGTTGTACGCCGAGTCCTCCACATGGGTCTCCGTATAACACGTCTCAGTCCAACCTATATGTGGCGTAGGATGGAACCGACCCATGATTCTTCATGTTGACCCACCACAACTAGAAATGATGTTCCCACCACACCACACACGCAATCGGCCACTAAGAAAATAAGCATATATGATAGTACAATGGTATCTAGCTCACGATAAGTCTCCATATTTTGTTGATGAAACTGACGGACTTTGCATTTGATGCGTGCTCCGTATTTTGTTGACAACACTTACGGTCATTGTATTTGAAGTGAAAGCACGATATGGTCACTGGACTTCAGAATAAGCTCATCACGGTCACCACATACATTTTGTCGTGCTAACCAACATGTGGTTGGATGGTTAGAGGACAGTGGTTTCTCGAGCCCACCAAGGTTAAAGTCCCGGTGCTCGCATTTATCTTGTGTTAATTTCAGTATTTTCCGGCGATGTACGTTCAGTGGGTGGAGACGTTCCACTCGACTATGAGGCACCTATGGTGACTTCATAAAATCTCAAGATCATATATGCTGGCCCACTCTCTCGAAGGTGCGTCGGCGGACCGGCGGTGGGGAGTGGTTTCGGGGAGGGCGGGCCGGCCGCGGGCGGCGGGGGTTGGCGGTTCGGCCGTGGTGGTTGGCGGCTCGGGGGTGGAGTTTGATGATAAATTGGAGGCCCTTGATTTCGTATCCAACGGCTAGAAAATCTAATGACCAGAGATGAAAAATTCAGTCGACTGACGTGTAGCCTCACCCGCTTGCGTACACATACGCATACGCAAGACACACACGCATGTAGGCATGCAACAACGACGCGTACACATGCACGCATGCTGGCGTGCAACAACGTGCGTACACATGCACTCACAAACACACGCGCGTACACCATGCATGCAACAACTGAAACGCACCCTTGCATATACGCACCCATGCATGCAACACTGAAATGCACCCTTGCACGCCGCGCAACACTCATGCGCTTTGCATGTACACGGCACACGATGCAAGACACACGCTTAACTACATGAAAAAGATGCGTCACACTCAATGAACAATCATCGGTTTATGAAATGCCCGCTTCGACCGCCTGGCCCACCAAAGGTTCCTCTGCTGTACCTTTGCTGCGTTGGGTCACTGACATGCAGGCCATGCACCCAAGGAGCCCACACATCAGTGGAAGAACGACACGGTGTCCTAGGTCAGGGTCGAGGGCGCCACTCGCGGCACGCCCGGCTGAACACGCCTCCGTGCCGCATTCAAACGCCTCCATGAAACCGCCCGTGTGGAAGCGAGAAACCCACTCGGACACACGTCCGTTCATGACCGGGCGGCGTTAAGCATAGCGCCGCCGAGCTCCTCCGTCCGCCGTCTATTTAATCTCCTATTTAAGCGAGGCCAAGCGCCGGCCAAGAATCGCACACCTCCGCCGCTCCCTATCTCCTCCACCATTTTTCCACTCTTACAATGGCTTACGAAGAGTAGTTATTCCGCATCCAAGCGGCTGGGTAGCCCGCGGATCTGAGCTATGCAGCTCGCTGAACCACCTCCTCCCCTCGCCCGACGGAGCGGTTGCCGCTCCAAGCGGTAGCAGCGGTTCAACAACTTCGCCGCTCCAAGCCAGCTCGATGAGGAGCGGCACACGGCGTCGTTGCTGCTGTCACGCTGCTGCCTCGTACCGCGTCTCCGTTTACGTGGCGAGACTCCTGGCGGCGCGCCATGCAAGCAGCGGCGAAGCGGGTGCGCGGAGAAGCGGCAATCGGTGGCAGCGCCTCGCGTCGCCGCCATCATCGAGAGAAGTAGAACACGGAGGCCGCCGCCGCTTGGGTCCCATTAAGGCCACCGCGAGGCGGCGCGGCGTACACAGCAGGTGTCTTGCGGATCCTTTTGTTGCGAGGACCTTCGTCGACCCGCATGGGCTCCACGGAAGATGTCAATGTTAGGATGAACTCGAGCGGTGCGGCCATGGCGAAGTAGTGGCGGTGATGAACTTCGAACGGTGCGGCCACCATCATCTTGGCGCCAGACCAATGATATCAGTTAGGCGGTGGGGAAGCGAGCCGTCCTTTGCGCTGAAGCATATACCTCCGGGGCTCCAGGCAGTCCGGTGATCGTGCTACCGGACATGAGGAACACAAATCGATCGGCGGGCGACCATTTAGGCCATGCATTATATACTTGTGCTGTCCAGAACTAGCACCACGTAGTTCATTTGAATGTAATGAAATCCGTCATGTTTGTGTGAAAATCCGATATTTTATATGATTTCCGTCGTTGTTTATATGAAATACTACGGTGGTTGCGTGAATGAGTATCGGTTTGTCTCGTGTTTGCGTGAATTTCGTCCGGTTGGTTGAGTTGCTGTCTAATGTGTGTGACTACGGTTGGATGGCGTAATTTGCGGTCGCCCGGTCGATCTGCGAGGCGGCTCGGGCGGCGTTATGGGACAAAAACACAGCTCGTGCGAGCTCGTCTCAACGTCTTGCGCTGGAGGATGCATGACAGCATGAGCACCCGAGCCGTTCCTCGTTCATCGGTGGCAAAGGCACCGGTGGACAAAAAGGTCGCCAATATTTTGGCTACCGGGCAAGATCAAACAGCCCTCCCAACAGATTCAAATCCCTCATTCGCCGTGGAATTTTGCCATGTGTTGTTTTCATGGACTAGCAAGATGCCCGTGCATTGCGGAACATCAAGATGCATTTTTTACAAACTCCGCATGCATGCAAGGGATAATTAATGTCCTCCTTTGCTAGTACCATGAGGCAAACACCATTAATATTCCATCGATTAGTGTTAGTGGCCTTGTATATCGCAAATTGTAATTTGGATAGTGGCCCTTGTATATAAAAATGGAGGGAGAAATATGAGAGATAAGGTGAGGAGGTGGGGCATGGTGCCGTGGTGGTGGTGGTGGTGGATGGGCGGAGGCATGGGGATGGGCGGTGCATTATGTCTAGGTTTGTATCTCTCTCACACACACCCACGTGGGTGGGGGCGTGCACGAAGAGAAGAGGTGCATGCACGCGCACATACTCCGTCTCTTTCCCAACCACACCAGCGGGTACACGGTGGAGCTCATTTCTGTCGAAAAAGGCAGCCCACGTGGTAATTTGCACGTGTACTAGTTGTCCACTTGGTGGAGGGAGGATCGTCTACCACGGGTGAACAAACAAATTGCGACTTGGCGTGTTATGTCAAATTAAAAAGAGGCAAACCATGTGGGGCCTACCTTAGAGGCAAGGCTCTATACTTTGGAGTACTTTTGATGTGTCACGTCAACTTTCATGAGCGAGGAGAAACTTGCTTAGTCGCCGTCTCCCCGCCCACAGTGCGGTGGCTCGAGGATGAGGTGAAGCTGGAGTACTCATGCGCCTTCGCCCGCTCCCTCGCCCGCAGCCAGTGAGTGGCTCATGCAGGAGGAGAAAATTTTACTACACCCTCCGTTTACTCCTCGTCCCTACTACGTACTTTGGTTAGTACTCCCTCTATTTACTTATAAAAGGCCACTATAAAAAAATACATTTTGCATCTATACAAGGCCACAAATAGTAATCGAGACAAAAGTTACTACTCCATCCTTTCAGGTTTATGGCTCAATTTCAAAATCTCAACAACCAAGGTGAGCGGTGAGTGGTGAATTAATTTCATAGTTTGCACAGTACGCTCGTTTTTCTCAAGAAGTTATGTTTACCGAGGCATTAATTAGTATGAATGCATGAATGACCACTAAATTTCCATGAACTTGTACATACATTGGTTAGTTTCCTCTTGACACTGCTTGCGTCGGGTGATCTAATGCACCTCGAAATCCAACATATAATGGCAATACTACTAGTATAGTACTAGAATTGAGACTTATCAAACGGAAAAACGAATGTTTTTTGGATGAGCCCTATAAACCTAGTGGGTACGTACTCCGTAAAAACAGATTTTTCCAAAACTAAGTCGCTCCCTTTCATGAATTCTGTAGTATACTCCTCCGCCGACGCTCCCTTTCATGAATTCTGTACTTCCTATCACCGACATGTGGGACATATAGCAACGAATTCGACGTGTCAAGCACCAAATAACGATGCAGGACAGCAGGGGGCGCACCCACTCGTCATCGCCCTTTGTTAGTAATGAGCAATGTGACGTCAAATCACAATGCCGCACCTTCCCCAGACAGACGAAGCAACCATTATTTCACACTTGGTTCGACATCATCTCAAACCACGTACTAGTATTATACGCCTCAAGAGGGACACGCGCATCGCCTTGGTACATCATGACCGTGGGACGCATGATGAGCCATGCTCCCCGCCGATCGCTGGGTAAAATCACCTCATTTTACTATACTTCCTCCGGATTGGTTTACTACATGGCATGCGCGTCGTTCTAGGTTGAGAATTTAGCGGCTATATATATGTGATGAACAGTATGCTAGCCTTTTAAAAATGTATACTTTTATGCAGTAGTACTCCACTATCGATGGATTAGCCATGGAGCAAAATTGAAATTTAAAAAAGGTGGTACATATAGAGCGCTCGTCACCAAATTATGCATATAGTACTATTAAAAAAGCTAGTGCGTGCTTAATTGGGGTGCTAAATTCTATTAAAGAAATACTAGTACTAGTATGTACGTCTTGAAGAGTTAAAAGTAACGAGAAGAAACATAACATAGTTCTGCTGGGGCTCAGCACAACACACCCCTCAAATTAAACTAAGCACTCACGAAATTAAACTATGCAACTAATCCGGTAGACCTTTGCATTAGAAGTTTAGAACCGCCATGAGCAATGACACTGCCACCTTACTCGGGTCCTCGTCCACGTCCTCGACTTAGTCCTTGTCCCTCTTCCTCTTGGCGATACTTCTTTGCTTGAACCGCCAACTTGGCTGTTGCTCTTCATCCAACCCTTGTAGATATTGAAACAAAGGTAGCCATCCATTCCAGCATAGTGGATGTGGTCTATATCTAGTACATTCGCTGCCATGCATGGCGATGAAAGCGTGTAATGAGGTTTCTCCGGTTTGCGGTACGAAGGATGAACCATGGCTCCTGCCGAGGTCAGCGTGAGGCTGACGAGAGGGCACCGGCCGATTCTTACGGAGGTCGAAGGGTTGCCTACAACAAGGCCTATCCGGCCGCAGGACTTCTTTGTCGTTCTTAAAGTCTCTGATGAATTTGACTGTTTTGTCCTCGAGGAAGTTCTTAAAATCCCGGCACTCAACGTCGGCATGGCATATGTGGTAGACCAAGCAAACATTATGTCGCAAACCTGGATCACGGCGGGCTTCTTCCTCTCTTAGTCCTTTAGATCCTTCTCTTGTCCCACGACTGTGGTGTACTCAACATCTAGCCCAGCGACCCACTCATCATGTGAGTTTTCGAACATGCGTCTGAAGCGAAAGGCATCCTTTCACCGTCGTGGAAATGCAGGTGTAGATGACGTCGAACTCATCACCGATGATGGTTCTAACCTTGTACTCACCGCCGATCGGGGAGATTTGGGGCGCCATGGATTTGGGAGGAGGTTAGGATTAGTGGAACTGCCGTAATGTGAATGGGCCGGGACGACTAGGAAGCGAACCGCCGTAGTATTAAGGGCGTGCGGGAAAGAAGGAAGCGAACTGCCCGGCGTCGCGAGCGGCAGGGTAGTGGCTTTCCATTCTCCCATGATACGGGCTTCGAGAGCCCTTGGATCTGAGATCGAACGGTTGCATGGCGTGATTCTAGACCTATGGGTGAATATCCTATCCTGGAGGGTTATTCTTAAAAATTTCAGCAACTTAGCATGCGGCCGTTTGATCTCAGATCCAAGGGCTGCCAGCAGCCCGTATCATGGTCGCGCCTACCACGACCGTCGCTTCGCTCGCGTGGTCGCGCCCTTGGAGATTTAACACGGTGCGTTAGGCTATCTGATGTTGGCATGTCATACATAGTCATCACTTAGTCACTCATACTACAACAAGGTTGGCTATAAGTGTATTTTTTTTACTCCTCTCTATCTCTTTCTTCGTACTCCCTCCGTCCCATAATATAAAACGTTTTTGACACTAGCTAGTGTAGTGTCAAAAACGTTTTTATATAATGGGACACGAGAAATACTAGTATTATTGCATTTGCCAAGGGTGACCTCTTCCAATGAAATGGTGTTGCTAAGTTTGCTTCATTTAATTAGCTATAGACTCAAAATTGTCTCTTCACCTAGGTACGCGCTTAGCACCGTTTCTTCCTTGGGTCACCAAACTAGTCTCTCTCTTCTTGATTAACTTGCCACATCGGACTTTATGCCTATGTGGCAAGCTTAACACCTATAGGAACAAGTAAGTACAATAGTGCGCTTTACATGCCATTTTGCATATGTGGAGGAAAAGAGGCAAGGAAAAAGTGGAGAAGTGGGCTCTCATGCAAGAGCCAGCCTCTACTACTACATGGTGGAGCATTGGGAGAGGCACACTGTATGGAGGTGGTCAGGGAATCGGAGACTCACGCCGGTCGTGGCCATGATTAAAATGATAATGGCAAGTCAAATCACGGGGCCCCACCTGTCCAGCAGTACCTCGCTGTCAAATCACACAGCCCTACGTTTGCAGCAGCCTACTCCCTCGTCTTCTCGTGTCTCTATCGAACCGACTAGGCGGAACTGCCCCGCCTACCGCACAGGAAAAGCCCCGCCCTCGACTTTTAAATAGAACTACTCCCTCCGTCGGATGCGTTTGGTTGAAGGTATCGTATGAATGGATTGGGACCATTCAATTTTTTTGGGATTGAACCATTCAATTCATGTGTTTGGCTGAATATAAGAGATGAGCTAATTATTTAAGACGGGACCACCAGTCATGCTCACATAGTCATGCATGCAAAGGGTGGCCATTTGATTCGACCGATTTGGTTGGGTGGAATGGTTCAGCATCTTCAAGGCATATTCTCTTTTTGACTCGAACTATTCATGTGCTTTATAACCAAACATGTCTATTTTCGAGCGATTCCAACCCATTCATGACCACCCTTGCAACCAAGCATACGTCATCTTACGAGACCAAATAATCCCACAATACTAAGTAGCGATGCATTAACTTCTACCTCGTTTCTTGTTTCTTCACATATCAACCAATAAGAATCCAATGATATACTTTTTGTGACATAGTAACTCATATTTAGTTAGTCAAATGGATGACCTAGAACTACATGCAGGCCCTATAAACCGAGGCGCCTACAAATAAAAAACCGAGAGGAGAGGGTAGTTCAACACGTATCTTTTAGATCAATATAGTCGGGATTCACCAAGGAGCAAAACCAAGTGGTAGGCTGCTCTGTCGTGTTGGCGTAACAACTCAAGCAGGTCGATCCGCTGCGAAATGGCGACACATAACAGGACCCTTTGGCAGACATGTGGCTCATCCATTGTCTTGTTCCACGTGCGATGCACCAAATTACAGTTGAACAGCGGTTGGAATTGGAGGCACCCGGTCGAAGCGCCCATGATAGTAGAAAATGGCGATGAGGGTCAAATCACAAAGCCCCACCTTTCCGCATTAAGCTGGACGGACGAAGCAACCATCATTTCACTCTAGCGGCGCAAGAGCATAAAGAAAAGATAAAATAATGATGCGTCGGCAGCTACCTAGGGCACCCTAGGGTAGGGGTCTCCACTACAGATCCTTTTTTAAAAGCGCCTCCACTACAAATCGGCTTCTCCCTCGTCCTCTTGAAGAAAACCGATGATGAGTCTGCGATAGGGTTTGTAGGAGTACTACGGCGTCTTGGGCCCGTCGTAGTAAATGGGTTCGAGTCGGCGCCTTAAATATGTGTGGGCCGCTTGGTTTCACGAGAACGAGGCAGCATTTTGGGTTCGGGGACCGGTGGAGATATAGCACGTACAAAAATTGTGGGCGTGGGTTCGACCGAAAGGCAATGATGCATGGGCCCTGCATTTTGATATACCGGGGCAGCGTGAAATTTCTACTCTACTCAAAACTAGTAAGGTACACATGTATTGAGCATGAGATTTGAAACCAAATTATGAATAAATACACACTATAGCATGTAAAGCTTTGAGTCATATATGCATGATGTAGATGTTAGTTTAGTTCTTATAGTTCATCTCATTCAAAATCAATTAGTTTTATAAAAATGTTAAGATTCATGGGGTTGTGCATTGTAAATCATAAAGTAAAAAACAAATAATGGCAATTCATTTAGAAAAAATAATCAATTATGATCTGAAGATTCTAGAACAAAGGAGAAGTGCTTGTGTTTTGAGGTTTGTGCATTATGCTTAAGTTCAACCATGGAGTCTTCTAAATTGTACATGTGGCAGATCTGGTGGAATGTTGATGATATCCAACGGCCGATGGTGCTCGGATTTTCCCATCTCTGCCTTTGTCGGGTTAGCTTCATCCAGCGACCATCTTTCAAAGTTATTGGCACACTATATAGTTCTTGTGCCATAGTTGCATGTTTTGGAAAAAAGCTACTAGTGGGTTGTACTATCTATTTAGGAATAGAAGATGCATACGTGGAAGTTGTAGGGAAAGAGATGACATGGAGCATCTCAATTCCTATAGTAGGGATTGGAAAAGAGATGTCATTTGGTTCACATCATAGGAACTTTTCTATTGAATCTAGAGATGACATGTATCTCAATTCCTATGAGGAGGATTAGTAAAGAGATGTAATTTGGTTCATATCATAGGAACTTTTCTATTGAATATCGCTAATGTTTATTTTCCTTTGAAATTAAGGGAGTATAGGAATCCATTCATATGAACCAAGTGGCTCTAAAGCTATAGAAATGATATCATGTTTATTTCCTTTGAAATGTAGAGTATATGAATCTATTCCTATGAACCAATTGGCTCTAAAGGAAAAAAATCCTATAAAAATCATATCATATAGAGTTCCTATGATATTCCTCGACACTAAAGGATGGTTGAAATTGCTGCGGGTGATCGATGGTCTTTCTTTGTAGACTCCTCACCCATCTTTATAGTTACCTATCGAAGATGAATGAAATGATATATCTGAGGTATTCTACATGTGCAATTTGGTACCACGGCTTCGGTAAAAGTTTGCGAGGTTCTAATTTTCAATAAAGCTATATGCCTTTGCATTTGAGCGGAGGAGCATCGGCAGTTGCTAACACTCACGTGGAAGATTTGTGTGTAGGAGGAGTGGCTGTTACATTAAATGACATGGCAAAACCGGCGTTGTGTGATGCCGATCTAGCGGTTCTTATGGCGTTCATCAGGAAAAGGCTTGTGGCGAACGTTTGTCGGATAATGATTTACGGACACATGCATTGCATTGATACGTGCCCCTCTCTCTCTCACGCACACGCACCCTCACGAGTCACGACTCTCCCGAGTCCTCTCACAGACTCGCACGTCGCACCCATGTCACACACTTATACTATTACTCTTGTGGCGAACGTTCTTTGGGCATAGTATATATTGCACTCTCACGAAGAGAAGTGGTGCACGCACGCACTAGTTCTCTCACACCCACTCATGGTACCGTAGGGGGCGCATTTTTTGAAGCCGGTACAACAAAATCACTCCTCTATATATAAAAGCAGGAGCCTTAGCGTTTGCTTTACTAGGGTTCCTCTCGTGCACTCTCTCATGCTCTCCAGATCTAAGAAAGACATAGGTGGCCACACTCTCTCTCTCAGCTCAAGGCTGGTCACAAATCCGGCCAGACAACCTCGACCGGGGCAGGGGGTGTAGGTGCATCGTTCACGCTGTTGTCGTCGGCGAGGAGGAGACAACGGCTGCTCAAGGCGTCCCGATCGGCGGCCGTGCCGTTCTCTCGAGAAGCGCCCGGCTCGGGAGGGCCTCCGACCCTTCTTCCTCCCTATGGTATTGTGGCCAAGATCGGCCTCCGGCGCCGTCTTTGCCACATGCCGGCGACCCTCGGTATATATTCCTTGAAACCTGCCTTGTTCTCTGCCCCAGTTCTCCCCCTTCGTGTGGATCCTTTTCTACTTCCGTCGCTGTTACAAAGCCACCTAGACTTCTACTATTATTAGAAGTAAAGCTAGTTCATCTGGTGAACTCAAAGCGTTGGTTCAAACATGGAAGAAAGTGGGAAAGCTGTAGCATGAATCTAGGACTTGGTTCTAAGAGGAAACGGGGGAAAGTAGTAATATGTGTCACTGTTTAAATAACCGTATTTCGTATTTGCGCAAACAGGGATGTCTGTCTCCATATCGTTTCGGGATGTCTGTCTTCGTATCGTTTCTATCCGCGCAATCAAAAGCACACACCTCAATTTTAGTACAACTTCGCAAAATGAGATGGCTATCCTCATTGCCGTCGTCTAACCTCCCATCTTCAAGGTATCCCTACATTGGTAGTAACTAAGGTAGAATAACCAACGCAATCTAAAAGAAGCTGATTCGTACATTTTACTTCCTGATTGCGGTGCGAGGACGACGAAAACAACTGCATCCTAGTCGGAATGCACTTTCTACCAGTTCATCCATGGACCAAGGACTAGTGGCAGCGGCTGCTGCGGCGGTTTTTGGACAGGTGCGGACAAGAGGCATTGTGGTCTGCTTATTTCTGCAAATAGCGGTGCTTAAATTTAGTGGAATGCACAAGCATTTCAGCTGGTCGATTACCTTTGCATGGTTCAGTTCAGCATTCGGTGAGACCACAATTATAACTGGTTATTCGGAATGAGAGAACCTAACCCTGAATGGTGGCAACAAGAAAAACCAGAGTGAACTCCGGAAATTTAAGCCTGCCGGGAGGCACTTTGCTCGAGAAGCCTTGCTTGTTTTTCCTGATTTGTAAACCTTCTCACAACTTTGTCTTTTGCTATGAACTAGTATATGTTTGTTATGTTCTATGAATCATTGAGATGTATAAAATTGCTTAACTTATGCTTTTGAAGATTTTTATGAAGACGAGCTTAATTGTGAGTGTTCCACATGAGCGCTGGAGTAGCGTGTGAATGTTTGGAATTTATTACATTGTGGCCTCAATTAAGCTGCATGAACCCTTTGTAACAAGATACATAGTAGTTGCTTATATATGGACATTAGATTGTTGATTGTTAGCTGGTCGATAGCCTAGTGTTGAAGCGAGCTGAGCCAATGTGCCGTGTTTTGCTGGCTGCTTACAAGTGGGGTAGCACCAACAGTGTTTACAAGTACTTATGTATACATCGGTATACGGTTCTCGAGCAGTGCTCTATTTCATCAAAACACACACTGCTCGTATGATAAACCGTGACAACTTATGTCTTACCATGCCATATTCATGAAAAAACTAGTGAGGATGCATCTGTTTGGCAACAATTACGATGGTTCTCACATGATTCACGAGCACACAAAAGTAGCAGCAGTTCCCATAGGCCAGTTCAAGCGAGCACTAGCCCGGAGGGGTTGATAATGAGCAAGGTTGGATAATTAGACACAATCAAACTACTATTAAACACTAGCTGGGGCAACTATTTCATGCCTCGATCTAATTTGGGCTGGACACAAGGCGGACCTTGCCATGAACATCATCGAGGGCGTCCGCGGCAGCTCAATCCTGTGAACCTTCATGAAGACAACCTTGTGGCCTTGCCAGCGATAAACTTGTTTGTGGAGGCATGCCACGTCATCTTCTGCGTAAGCTTGACAAAACAGTATGCCTCACAAGCGAAGGAGTAGCTTTGAACTTCTTGTGCTTGATACACCTGGACAACACGCTGACAGCGGTGAGGCTGGAATACAACTCTTCATTGGTATAACGCAAATGGCTTCGAGGATCCAACAGCCTAAGAACTCTGTTTTCCCGGTCGTATATTCAGGTCGTCCGCCTCATAGCGAGTGACATGCACAACCACACAATCCTTATGCGCATCAGGGCTCTAATTGAAGCGAAACACATTCTGAATTACTTTTTAGTATAAGAACCACAAGTTATTTAAACCACTATGTATAGCATGGCATCGGCTAATAAAATTTTGCATTATTAATCACCACATACTTCCTTTTCTAAAAAATCACCACATACTTAGATGAAAAACAACAATCGAGATTGGCAAAGAAGAAATCACCTTGGGCAGCTTAGCGGGGGGACACATCCTCGAAGGGGAAAACTGCTCTGCTTGAGTGCCACGGGGCTGTAACCTCAAGCAGGCGTTGACCATCTCATGAGTGGCCGTGGCGTATTTGGGGTCGGATCGGTGGCTGCCTCCATCTTCTTGGAGCTCTCTGTCTTGTGGGGATCAGCCTCCGCGTCTGCTCCAATATCGGCAAATCTTTGCTGGTTCTCCTTGGTCCATCATGAAAGCAGCGAATACTAGGAGGCCCTTTGAAAGGAAAACACAATCGCAATGACAATGAAACAAAAAGAGAGTGAGGATCGATTACTGCTTTGCAAAAGTTCTTTTTTTTTGAACGAAAATATACCAACATCACGGACCCGCTTACCTTCCCTTCGTTGGGAGAGAAGAACAGTGGCAGATGCGAGTGTTTCCTTTTCTTGAAGACGAAGAACAGTGGCAGATGCAAGTGTTGCCTCTTCTTCTTCTTCTCCTCCTCCTTCTTCTTTTGGGTAGCTGTAGAGTGTCTCCACTGTACTAGTAGTAATTTTTTCTCTGGGCCCAAGACAAAACAGCCAATCCACACTAGTAAATAGTAAAATCAATTCAAAAGGCACTACCCACACCCAGCACACGCCCCCCCTCCCCACAAAAAAACACAGGTGCTCTTCTTCCTCCTCGCTCCCACCCACCTCCGTCATTTCGCTCCCTCGTACCCCAAATTCCTCACCTCACTCCTCTGAAAACCCTAGCTCCCTTCTTCCTCCTCCTCTGAAAACCCCAGCTCCCTTCTTCTTCACTCTTTTCTACAACTAGGCTCGACATTAGTTACTCTGCTCAAATCCGTGGTAGCGACGTGATGCCCTCGAGGAAAATGGGTCGGTGACCCCAGCACCAAGAAGATGAGGCTCCCTTGACGGTGGCGCGCTGTTGTAGATCCCCACCCGGCAGCAGCGGGAGAAGCGGCGATCCCGCCCCACCGGATCGAGGAACCCGTAGAATCTCGGGTGGACCGCATCAGCGATCTCCGGACGCCATCCTTGGGAGATCATCTCACTTCTCCCCACCAAGGATTGCTGCCGCCCAAGCCCTCTTAATTGGTGGCGCCCTCTATGGCGCCGTGCCCTTAATCTCGATTGTAGTCAGCTATCTCTCTTAAATGATTTTGAAATCCCTAGAGCCATAATCTCCTCCCACAGGGCTCCGTTCAAAGCCTCTGCATCCCGTCATGCTACGAGCAAGCATACCATGCCCCTGCATGGTGGGCCTTTGGCTGAAATCCCCAATTCACAGAACTACAGCTGCTTGAGTTCTACTATTCCCTGAAATCACATACCACATCTGAGCGCCATGAACTTGTGCCCTCGGCACCGATGTCCATCTCGCGGTTTTCCTCCTCTCTCCACACCGCCACCTTTGCGTTGTGCTACCTTCCGAGACAATATGGTACTAAACCTTGACTCCCATTTCTCAAGAAACTTTCACTTGTGCGGGTTCAGTATATCGGAGGCCTCATTGCACAGCATCATCCACTCCAGTTGCTCTGTATTTGGAGTGCTTAGTGCTGTTTTCCTGATTAGAATCGGTTGTCTCCAAATAAAAGTCGGCTAACCTTGTAAAATTGGAATTTCTTTTGACGGAAGGAAGCTCATCATCAAGATGCCCTTCACTTCAAAGGTTGATCCTTGATTCTAGTTATTCAACGTTGCAAATAACCGTCCTCTCTGCGCCTAAACTGGAGACCTTGGGTGTAATACATGATCTCTGTGCTCATTTCAATATGGTGTTTGGCTCCACAGTTCTTCAGGTACTTTATATTATCATCTACACTTGTAACCATATGCTGCATTTTAAATTTCTGCGCATAATTTATATATCATCTTGGAGTACACATTTTGTACTAATATTATGTTCTATGCTCAATGAAGAGTTTCTCCATGGATGGACTATAAATGGTGCTGGATTCTGTCAAGATCTTATATATCCAAATGAATAGTTTTGATCTGAACAAGATTACTGGCTTGCTGCAATGCTTTCCATGTCTAGAGAAGTTGTATATAAAGGTGATAATTTCACGCACATTGGAAGCCCGCATATAGTGTACTAGAATTAACCGTTCAGCTGTTGCTCTTTCGACACTCTTCTTTTAGACCTTAACTGTTTTCAATTTCATGTCTATTTAGGCAACATGACGGCGTTAGAAAGTTATAACCAATCGGTGGATTCGTAAGCATCGGGATTTTGTCACTTCTCATGAGATTCGATTGAAGACAATAACGCTAGAACGATATGTAGCCAACCATGCAAACACAAGATTTGTCACATTCTTCCTGCTGAATGCAAGGTTACTATTGTCCATCAGGCTTAAGTTTATCAGCAGCATGATTTTGACGGATGGGTATGTTGAAGAGCAAAAAAAGGAGTTTCAGGTGGGCAATAGAGCTTCTGAACGTGCCGGGCTTCTATTTACAACATATTGTGGTCATAATCCAGTAAATTTTACGATCCAGGATGTTCATTCTATGGACCTAACCGATCCATTTGACTGTGACTGCCAAAAACAGTGCTGGAGTTAGATGTTGTTGCCCTTTTCAATCTGGTTTTTTTTGTAAACCTGGTGAACAATCAACCCTCGTGCTTTTGTATAGTTTGTAAGCTGGAGTTAGATGTTCCTGCCCTTTTCAACTCTGCTGTGATTGTCATATTTCCTTTGAAACAAGGCAAATGGCTTGCCATTCGTTTAATTTAGAGTGAAATATTGTAACAAATCACAACCAAGGGAAATAACATCACTCACGCCGGCTGCTTGAGCTCACTGTGCATTACAGAAGCCGAGTGACTAGCCCCCACCCCCCCACCAGTCAACCCTCGTACTCCCCTCCGCCTGCGACTGGACCGGCGCATCTTCAACGGCTCCTGTTCGTTCCGTCCGAGGCCTCGTCGCCGTCCTCCGCCTTGCGGCCTTGGTTCGCTCGCCGTGCGCGGTGCGCCACCCTCTTGCGTTGTCAACGTCGTCAACAACCGAGAGGAACAAGGAGATGATTGTATGTGGAGAGGATGACAGTAGGGACCCACCAGCGTCATGGCATTACGCAAGCAAGCGCCTCTATAGTACAAGCCCAAAAATATGGTTCCTCCTAATGGTTGGACATCTGGGGCTCACGCCATCGTCAACGTAGTCAATAAACGAGAGAATTACACTACGAGCGGCTGACACCAGGGACCCAGCAAGTCGCGCAGTTTTTTTTAAGGAACAAGCAGTTTTTTTTTTGAGACAATGAGGAACAAGCAGTTGTTATTTATACTAGTTTTAGCGACGGATCAGGGTAACAACGGGGTTGTGGCCCGTCTAGCCAGAGTTTTATTTATGTTTACCACATCATGAGCCTAGTTGTGTTTTTTTCTTGCTGAAAATAGCTAGCCCAGTTCTATTTTTTTAAAAGAAATACCCAAACAAGGCCTACTTGCTTTATCGGCCCTATTTGGCTGCAAATGTTTCAAGGCGAGGAGAGTTTCATTCGGTTTGCCCGAAATGGCTGTACATTTTAAAAGACATCAAACCGAATTAGTTTCATTTTTTCATTACAAGATCTTAAATTCCATAGATTTTTATCGTGGACAATTATTTTGATTTTATATTTATATAAATTATTTTTCAAAATAGTTTGAATGTGAATCGATATTTCTGGATTAAAATCAGTTGACCGCACCAAAATATGCAAAATTTCGTATACTTCTTAACCGTGGCCACAATATGGGGTGTAATGCTAACAAAAAGAAGATGGGCTCCAAAAAGAATCTTAAGAATTAGCAAATGGGCTGTACATTATTAGAAATAATGGCAGATGGGCTGTATGCTGTTTCCACAGATTTGAGGCTGACTTGTGCGCCTACTACAGGTTGACGCGTATGCTTTCATAAAAAAGGTTGGCCGACATAGCACGCCTGTCAACTTAGTCAACACACGAGAGCAGTGTTGTTGGATATCCATCCAACGGCTGTCGTCTTCTTCAATCTTTGCTCTTCATGCTCCGGCCGCTCAAACAAGCGCCGGTGGACTGCTGCTCCCTCCTCCGGCCGGCTATCTTTGCCGCGAGCCTCACGGCCCCACCGTACTCCCATCACTGGCCTAGCCATCCCTCTACTCACCCACACCTGCTGTTATTCTCCGGCGACGGCAGAAGAACCAGTAAACCCTCGTACTCCTCCGCGTGGGAAACAACTGCCGAGTATTCACTGGCTCCGTGTCGTTCCCTTCCTAGGCCTCGCCGTCGTCCACCGCCCTGGTGCTCTCGGTGCGACTTGGTCAATGTGGTCAATGAACGACATCCATCGGAAGTGGATTGTACGTGGAGAGGCTGACAGTTGGGTCCACGGCCGCATGCAAGGAAATGCCTCCTTATTACGCGCAAAATAATGATTCCTCCACCTGACAGCTAGGACCCACAGGAAGGGCCTCTGTATTTCGCGAAAAAAACGTTCCCCCCGCTGACAGGTTGGACCCACCAGCTATATCTTTGCCCGCAAGGAAGTGCCTCCTTATTATGCCCAAAAAAATGAATACCCCCTGCTAGCTGGGACCCACCATATTGTTGGGCTGACTTGTGGGCCTACTAAGTTGATGGGGACGGAGGGCTTTGTCAACTTAGTCAATACTCCAGTGACCGTATGATGTCCATCCAACGGCCATATGGCTTCTTCAACCTCTGGTCTTCTTGCTCCGGCCGCCAAAGCAGCGCGCCGGTTGTGCTTTGCTCCTGCCTCCCGTGGCCGGCTGTGCTACCGCCTGCTCCTGCCTCCCGTGGCCCGGCTCCGCGTCGTCCCCTTCCTAGGCCTCGCCATTGTCCACCGCCGTGGTGCTCTTGGCGCGGCATGGTCAATGTGCTCAATGACCGACTTCCATCGGAAGAATCTTGTCGTGGAGAGGCCGACATTTGGGTCCACGGCAGCCGCAAGGAAGTGCCTCCTTATTATCGGAAAATAATTATTCCTCCACGACAGCGAGGGACCCACGGATGGGCCACGGTATTTTGCGAAATAAATCGTTTCCCCACACTGCTGGGACCCACGGACGGGCCACCGTATTTCGCAAAAAAAACGTTCCCCCCGCTGTCAGCTCGGACCCACTAGAAGTGCCTCCTTATTACGCACAAAAAAATGAATACTCCCCCGGCTAGCTGGGACCCACCTTGGTGGGAGGCTGTCTTGTGGGCCTACTAAGTTGACGGGGCCGAAGGGCTTTGTCAACTTAGTCAATATGAACGATTCTAGCTCCAGTGATCGTATGATTTCCATCCAACGGCCGCAGTGCTTCTTCAACCTCTGGTCTTCTTGCTCCAGCCGCCCAAAGTAGCGCCGGTCGTGCCACATGCTCCTGCCTCCCGTGGCCGGCTGTGCTTTGCTGGAGGCCTCACCGCCCTACTATTCCCACCGTTGGCGGGCCTGCGGCGGCGGCAACCTCACACCGCAGCCGAACGGTGAACCTCGTACTCCTCTCCGCACGGGCTTCCTTTGCCGCGTCTTCCCGGCTCCGCATCGTCCCTTCCTAGGCCTCGTCATCGTCCACCGCCGTGGTGCTCTCCGCGCGGCGTCGTCAACGTGGTCAAGGAACGACTTCCATCGGAAGAGTAATGTACGTGGAGAGGCTGACAGCTGGGTCCACGGCCACAACCCAGTTTTTTTGTGATTTCCCAATTAAGTCGCTTTGTCAGGCCTGTTGGGCTATAAATCTTTCAAGGCGAGGAGAGCTTTTCATTCGGCTAGCCGAGAAAATGGCCCATCAGTAATGAGAAATGGGTTGTACATTTTTAAAACACATCAAACCGGCTATTAGTTTCAAATATTTTTTTTCATTTCAAGATTTTAAATTACATTAATTTTTATGCGTGGAGAATTTGTTGGATTTTATATTGATATACATTTATTCTTAAAATCAGTTTGAATGTGAGTCAAAATTTTGGGATTAAAAACAGTTCGGACCGCTTTTGAAATATGCAAAATTTCGTATAATTTTTTAACCGTGGCCACAATATGGGCAGTAATGCTAACAAAAAGAATATGGGCTCCAAAAAAACCTTAAGAATTAGCAAATGGGCTGTAAATTATTAGAAATAGTGGCAGATGGGTTGTATGCTATTTTCTACAGATTTGAGGCTTTCCTAAAAAGGTTGGCCGAGCATTGGCGGTTGGATGTCCATCCAACGGCCGTCGTGCTTCTTCAATCTCTGCTCTTCCTGCTCCGGCCGCTCAAACAAGCGCCGGCGGGACTGCTAGCTCCCTCCTCCCATGGCCATTTGTCTTTGCCTTGCAGAGCCTCATGGCCCCACCATACTCCCATCGCTGGCCTAGCCATCCCTCCACTCACCCACACATGCTGTTATTCTCCGGCGACGGCAGATGAACCAGTAAACCCTCGTTCAGTCGTACTCCCCTCCGCGTGGGAAACAACTGCCGATTCTTCCCTGCCTCCGTGTTGTTCCCTTCCTAGGCCTCGCCGTCGTCCACCACCCTGGTGCGCTTGGCGCGGCCTGGTCAACATGGTCAACGACCGACATGCATCTGAAGTGGACTGTACGTGGAGAGGCCGACAGCTGGGTCCACGGCCGCACGCAAGGAAATGCCTCCTTATTACATGCAAAATAATGATTCGTCCACCTGACATCAGGGACCCACCGAAAGGGCCTCAGTATTTCGCGAAAAAAACGTTACCGCCGCTGACAGCTCGGACCCACCAGCTATATCTTCGCACGCAAGGAAGTGCCTCCTTATTACGCACAAAAAAATGAATACTCCCTGTTAGCTGGGACCCAGTATAGTGGCAGGCTGACTTGTGGGCCTACTAAGTTGACAGGGACGGAGGGCTTTGTCAACTTAGTCAATATGCATGATTCTAGCTCCAGTGACCGTACGATGTCCATCCAACGGCCGTAGTGCTTCTTCAACCTCTGGTCTTCTTGCTCCAGCCGCCCAAACCAGCGCCGGTCGTGCCTCGTGCTCCTGCCTCTGTGGCGGCTGCGATCGCGGAGGCCTCACCGCCCCTACTACTCCCACCTGGCAGGCCATCCTCTACTCACCCACACCCCTGCTATTCTGCGGCAGCGGCAGCCTCACACCGCAACGAACTAGTGAACCTCGTACTCCTCACGCGTGGGCATCCTTTGCCGCGTCTTCCCGGCTCGCGTTGTCCCTTCCTAGGCCTGCGCCGTCGTCCACCGCCCTGGTGCTCTCGGTGCGGCGTGGTCAACGTGGTCAAGGAACGACTTCCATCGGACATGGACTGTACGTGGAGAGGCTGACAGCTGGGTCCACGACCGCAGCAAGGAAGTGCCTCCTTATTACACGCAAAATAATTATTCCTCCACCTGACAGCGGGGACCCACCGGACGGGCCACCATATTTCATGAAAAAACATTTCCCCACTGACTGCTGGGACCCACCAGCTACACCTTCGCACGCAAGGAAGTGCGTCCGGGCAAAAAAAAACGATTCGCCCCCCTGACTGCTGGGAGCCACCAGCTACATCTTCACACACAAGGAAGTGCGTTCGGGCAAAAAAAACCAAAACGATTCGCCCCCCTGACTGCTGGGACCCACCAGCTACATCTTCGCACGCAAGGAAGTGCGGCGGTCGGGACCCACTTGGTCGAAGCGCACGTGGCGTTGTCATTCTGGTGCGAACGATATGCATACATATATCGGGTGGATGTAGAGGCACTTGCGTGTCGTAGTAGAAGCGCACACGTAGCATGTACACGCATTATAGCGGCGAGGGTGCAAGAAAGAAAATACGACCCGCGCACGTACATACTGGCAGGGTCTCTAACGCCTATCGCGCATACGTACATGTCTGGGTCGGAGCGGAGACACAGCGTCATCGTGCGTGTTCATGGGGAGCCAACCGCTGGGTTAGAAACGGAATGGGTGGTCATGTTCGCCGGGAGGGCTTGGGCGGGCGATCGGTGGAAACAAGGCCTAGCGTGCCGCTGGCGGAGAAGCGACCTTGTGTTCGACCGGCCAAGTTCAAGCGGGTCTGTTGATCGGGAGGGCGACATCTTGCAAAGCGGAGGAAGCAGACCTCCCTACGGTCAAAGCGAAGTCCTGTTGATCGGGAGGGGTGTGGCGTACCGCAAAAGCGGATTTAAGCGGACTTGAGTTGGCGCTTCTTTTGCCAAGCAGGGGAGGGTGTGGCATACCGCAAAATGGGACTCCACGGGATCTGTTCATCTCCACCGTCGACCTCTGCCCGGCCTCCACGGGCTACCGTCGACCTCCTCCAGCCTCCACGGGCTCTGTTCATCCAGCCTCCACCGCGCTAATCCACCGCTCATTGTTCAACCACCCCTCCACGGGCACCCCTCCACATCTCTCATTCATCCAGCCCTCCACACCACGGGTCTGTTCAACCACCCCTCCACGGGCAATCCTCCACCGTCTACTGTTCATCCAGCCCTCCACACCACGGGGTCCTGTTCAACCACCCCTCCACGGCCACCCTCCACCGTCTACTGTTCATCCAACCCTCCACACCACGGGTTCATGTTCATCCAGAGGCAACGCCACCGCTCCTTTATTCATCCAACCCCCCCTCCCCATAGCGCTCCTTTGTTCATCCCAGAGGCAGCATCGATCGGCTTGATTAGCGCGAGAGCGAAGAATCGCTCCATCGGGTTCACTTAACAGCCATCGATCGATCGCTCGGGTTCGAACGCGTAGCCTGCAGTCTGTCCTTCGGGTTCGATTAGAGCCCAGCGCGTCGCTCGGCTTGATTAGAGCCAACGCCTCGCACACGCGCAGCAGCGTCGTCGAGAGAAAGCGCGCATCCTTTCGCCCTGACCTCCCACCGTAACCGGCAACTCCCGAAATTTTCCTCCCCTCGCTTCTACCACGGTTTTTCCATCATGGACGGCCCAAAGAATGTCATGCAGCTCGTCTCCGGCCCGCCAGACGAAAAGCCCATTTTACATCATGATTTTTTGTCATAGAAGTAGGAGCCCACCACATATATGATGATACCGGGTTGTGTCACAATTATCGTCATAGAAGTGTCATATGTATGACAGAAAAAAATTCGTTCGGCCCAAAATGTCACAGATGAGTCTTTTTTTTGTAGTGCAACCACATGTTGGTTAGCACGACAAAATGTATGTGGTGACCGTGATGAGCTTATTCTGAAGTCCAGTGACCATATCGTGCTTTCGCTTCAAATACAATGACCGTAAGTGTCGTCAACAAAATACGGAGCACGCATCAAATGCAAAGTCCGTCAGTGTCATCAACAAAATATGGAGACGTATCGTGAGCTAGATATCGTTGTACTATTGTATATGCTTATTTTCTTAGTGGCCGATTGCGTGTGTGGTGTGTTGGGCACATCATTTCTAGTTGTGGTGGGTCAACATGAAGACTCATGAGTCGGTTCCATCGCGCCACATATAGGTTGGACCGAGGCGTGTTATCTGAAGACCCATGTGGAGGACTCGGCGTACAACACGAAGCTACGAGTCACGGAGGACTCTATCCCCACCGGTGATAAGCCGACTATATATGATTTGTAACCCTAGGCCCTTAGTATGTTATACAAGCTTGGGGCTAGTTAAATCGATAGTATACACACACGGACAATGCCCGGTATTCACGTGTACTTTGTACACACCCCTATCACTAATATACTGATGCAGGAGTAGGCTCTTTCTTCAACCGCAAGGGTCCGATCCGAACTAGAGTAAAACTTTGCCTCGTATTACCATCCAGCCTAACAGCCGAGGATATCCTAGCAAATGATATGATGAAATCATATCTGCCAACTACTAAGAGAGAGGTGTGTCGGGGGATGTGTGAGAGAGGCCTAAAGATAATGTGCATCTGGGGAGACACGTAGGCACATATATATGCATATAGAGGGCTAGTAGAGATCGTGCATGTGTATATATGCATGTGAGAGAAATAGTGTTTTCCAACTGAGATTAGTGAAAAGAGTGGTACATAGTAGTCGAGAAGAGAGAGAGAAGAAGAGAGAGAGCATGTGCGTGAGACACCCCGACACCACGGGAGAGATTGTGAGCATGTGTGAAAGAGAAATGCCGAAGCATATAAAGTGTGTGCACTTATGCGTTAGATAGAGAGATATATAACGCGTTTGTGAGAATGGGGAGAGGCATAGTGCATCTACGTGTAAAAGGCGGTTCTAAGCATTAAATTAAAATATAAATGGCATTATTATTTTTGGATGAGATCATGAATTTTGCGAATTGCGTATGGACGAAAATCGGTCTATCAGACACCCATACTCTATTGAATTCTAGCATGTGCATGTGTTTATTTCATATTATCGATCCATAGAGTGAGAGCGGTTTGAAATACAGGCAATGGATGCTTTTACCATTCATATATAAACATTAATTAGTGCATTCCATGTTGTTAGTGTGAAGCACTTTATACATTTGTCACTTGCATGGATACATTCCAAATTGCTAGCTACGAAATAGAATACATGTCGAATTCAACATAAAGGGGGTTTGGAAGATTCAAATTCATAGGAAGTGCATTCATCTATTTGAACCCGAGATAATGGCATTTGTAAATCAGATGTAAAAGCGGGCATCAATCTTTTTTGTGAGTTTGAACATGCTACATATATTCATACGCATATCTAACTTTTTTGCAACCAAGGAGATTATATCGGAACCATGCATGAACTGAGGTAAGTTGCATATTTTTAATATATACTCGTGTACAATGTATATTTAAATGTACCCTTCCATTCCAAAATAATCGTAGCTTTAGGATTTTCAAGAGTAAAGATTTGTGAAGTTTGACAAATCCTGAAAGTTCAATTCAAGAGAACCAAAACGTTAATGCTTCGCTCCCAAATATTGAGCAAGCGCCAAATAGGCCTCTGGTCACCCGAAACCGCGCGAGACTAATGTTTTGGTGGTAGGAAATTACTGTCCTGACTCTGGCCCGTGTAGCCTATCGGCCCGATGTCCAAAGGTCTAAACCGTGGTAGGTTTGTAACTTCACCAAGACGCCAGTCTCAACCGCCTCCGAGAAGCATTCATATGCCGTGGGCGCCTACCCATGCGCTCGGCCGAAATCTATCCCGCCCACATTTGGGACACCTGACATGACTGTCCTACCCCCAACCCGCAATATGTCCGAAATTTTAGATGGGGGCAAAGTTTGTAACTTTCCCCAAATTTCAAACAAGCGCGTCTCAAAGCGAAACATTGTTACCCCTTAGTTCCTCTCCTCCCTCCGTTTCCCCATTCATACTCCGTGGGCGCGAAAACGCCCTCTCCACCAGCCGCGAAACCCCATCCTCCTCCGTCCTCCACCCCATAGCGCCAATCCACCGCCCTCCTCCATCACGCCGGAGCGGTACCCGACGCCGTCGTCCAACGCAACCGCAACCGCAAGCGCCCTCAAGGACTTAGCAGGTGAAGCCGAGGCGAGCTGCCTCCACGACACCGATGTCGACGTGCGCCGTACCAGAACCACTCCGACCACGCCGTCCTGCGCCTCATTGCTGCGGCTCCACTGTCGCAACCGTCCACCGCACCGAAGCTATTCCCGCTACGTCGTCGTTCGCCGCCTTGGATCTGCTTCCCGCCGCCGACAGACGGCCACCACACCACACTCAACAACTTGGCCATGGGTTCGTCCAAGGCTGCACCGTCCTCCACAACTTCTGGTTTCCGGTGAACAACAAGAAGATCGTCGGAAAAATGAAGGAGGACACAACACGCCAGCAGAGAAGAGGTACTCCTCTTCCCTTATTCGTGCAAATCTTACGTCTCCGCCACACCGTATTCATCCCACGAAAGAAACTAGTTGAGCGCTTCTTACTGCATCTTCTTCGTGATACTAAATGCACAAGGTTTCCTCCCTTTTACTATTTCACCTTTGCTAGAGGTCAGTAGCCCGCCTGGATTTCAATTCAGGGTCAGTCGAACCGCAATTAAAAGAAGCAGCACCCGCTTAGGCGCGCGGAGCACCTAGTCCGCCTGTTCCCCGGGGAAGCGGCGCATCGGTGTCTATCATAGGGGTGTGGGCGAGGAGCTGCTTGCGCCCGATCTGGAGGTCGGCGGGCTTGAATGGATGGTCGGGGCGGTGCCAAGCACGGCGGCGGTGCGGTGAGGTCGAGGAGGTGCAGGCGGGGAGGAATCTTGGGCGGTGGTCGCTGGCGTTTGAGGAAGATCGTCAACACCGACCGGGTGGAGGTAGATGAAGGTGATCTGCCCGTTCTTTGTACATCGGACGGTGCAGAGAAAAATGGACTGACCTATTTGCTTTCGATCATTGTTATTTTCATAGAATCTGTAGTAATTTAGTGTGCCATGCATGTTGTAGAGCTATCATATGTCTCCGTCATTTATTTCTCACCGACCTGCTATCTCGCTACCTTTACACTTTGTACTAATTGTGCACACACTTCACCCATACTCACACTATTGTTTTTTATGCATGGGTATTTCAGACTCGACGCAGTGTTGATGAATGCAGAAAAGAAAAGATAGAAGTCGCTCCAGTGTAATTGAAGATAAGCACTAAGAGTTTCAGTGCTCTAATGGGTGCGATGTCGTGATTGGAGACGATGGCGTAGCTCTGCAGTTGATGATCTCAATTGCCACACACAACCATCCCAGGTGCTTGCTTTAACTTCGCGCTGTCAAATGTGGTTGCATGTTGCATATGGTGTCTAGCTTGTATTGCTTCCAATTTGGTTAAATTGCATCTGCTTACTTTACACATTATACCTTTGATAATGACATGCCTTCCTGTTTTTGATACATACTACATATGTCTATTAACCATGTTCGTACATCAAACTAATGCTCTTTTGTATCCCTCGTCAATCACTTATGATGAGACATTCACCCGAGTGGGTTACTGTGAGATGCCCTACTCGTTTAAAGAGTGCAGTGTCATCCTCCCCACATGATTCTCAAGAAACAGCAAGGCTAAATGAAGATAGTCAATGTAGCTCTCTAGTTGATCACCGCAATTCCCCCACACCACCATCGTAGGTGCTTGCTCTTACTTGGCAGTGTGATATGTGGTTGCATGTTGCATACGGTGTCTACCTTGTAATGCTTCTAATTTGGGTAAATTGCATCTGCTTAGTTAACACATTATACTTGTGAATATGACATGCCTTCCTGTTTTTGGTACATACTACGTCTTTCTATTAACCATGTTCTTACATCAAACTACTTTTCTTGTGTATCCCTCATCAATGCTCCTAATTTGTTAAATTGCATCTCCTTAGCTTACACATTATACATGTGAATATGACACGCCTTCCTGTTTTTGGTACATACTACATCGCCTATCACACCATGTTCTTACATCAAACTCACTGTTCTTGTGTATCCTGCGTCTATATCGCTTATGATGAGACAGTCACAGCGTGGGTTAATATGAGATGCAATACTCTTATAAAGAATGCAATTTCATCCTCTCCACATGATTCTCAAGAAACAGCAAGCCTAAATGAAGATATTGAGCGTAGCTCTGTGCTTGAAGACCAAGACTTCCCTACACCACCATCACAGTGCTTGCTCTAACTTCAGCAGATGTGATATGTGGTTGCATGTTGCATCTGGTGTCTAGCTTGTAATGCTTCTAATTAGGGTAAATTGCATCTGCTTAGTTTACACACTATACCTGTGAATATGACATGCCTTCCTATTTTTGGTACACACTACATCTATGTGTTAACCTTGTTCTTACATGAAACTACCTCTCTTCTGTATCCTGCATCAATCACTTACGATGAGTCACCTTTATTCGTTGCATATTGCATATTATTTCTAGCCTGTTTCCATGTATTGCTTCTAATTTGGTCAAATACATTTGTTAGGGCACCCTTTTAATTTGGTAGAGTGATATTGGTTTCATCTTTCATATGGTTTCTAGCTTGCATTGATTCTAACAAGTTCAAGCACCTTGTGCTTAGTTTACACTTTATACATCATACATGTCAATATGTCACGCCGTCCTATTTTTCATACATATTCCATCCTCCTATCATGCGGCTGCCTTACATGAAACTAGTGTTCACGGTATCATGCATCAATGAGTTCTGAAGAGCAAATTTTATTCCTTTTTCTTGTGGGTTTGACTTGACAAGACAAAATCAAGAAAGAGGAAGGAAAAGAGTAAGGAAGGCAATGATGGTGGTCCTCTGCAGCAACATAAACGGAGCATCTGTACCAATTCTCCTTGTACTGATAGTGCATTACAAGTTCCAAGTCTCCGCTCTCCTACTCCACCATCCAAGGTGCTTGCTCTAACTTGGCAGTGTGATATCTGGTTGCATGTTGCATATGGTGTCTAGCTCGTATTGCTCCTAATTAGTGTAAACTGCATCTGCTTAGCTTACACATGATACATGTGATTATGACACGCTTTCCTATTTTTGGTACATACTATATCTATCTATCACACCATGTTCTTACATGAAACTACTCTTCTTGTGTATCCCTGCATCAGTCACTTATGATGGGACACCTTTAAGTTGGCAGTGTGATATTGGTTTGCGTCTTGAATATGATTTCTAGCATGTATTGCTTCTAGTTTGATGAACGCCACCTATGACGAGACAGTTTTAACTTGGCGAGTGATATTGATTGCACCTTCCATATGGTGTCTTGCGGTGTTTCTAATTTGTTGAAGTGCCTTCGCTTAGTTACCACATCATAGGTGTGAATATGTCAAGCCGTCCATTTTTTCGTACATATTCCATCCTCGTATCATGACTTTGCCTTTCATCGAGTAGTGTTAAATCGGTATCATGCATGAATGAGTTCGAAGAGCGAATGATATTCCTTTTTCTTGTCGGTATGACCTCACAATGCAAAATCAATAAAGCTGAAGGAAATTGGCAAGGCATTGGATGATGGTGGTCCTTCCGAGCAAGCTCAAACGGAGGTTCTCTCAGATTCTACTCCGCCATCCTCCCAACAAGATTCGCAAGACAACGCAAGGCTAGGCAGTCCAACGAGCTGTGTAGATGATGAGCACATCTCCCTACTCCACCATCACAGTGTGCTTGCTCTAACTTGGCACTATTATATGTGGTTGCATGTTGCGTGTTATGTCTAGCTTGTATTGCTTCTAACTTTGTTGAATTGCATCTGCTTACTTTACACATAATGCCTGTGAATATGACATGTGTTCCTGTTTCTACATCAGACTACTATTCTTGCATATCCCGCATCAGTCACTTATGATAAGGCACCTTTAAGTCGCCACTGTGATATTGGTTGTGTCTTGCATATAATTTCTAGCACGTACTACTTCTAATTTGTTGAAACGCCATACAGTTTGATCTTGGCAGAGTGATATTTGTTGCATCTTTCATATGGTGTCTAGCTTGCAGTGCTTCTAATTTGTTGAAATGCCTTCTGCTTAGTTACCACATCATAGGTGTGAATATGTCACACCATACTGTTTTTCATACATATTCCATCCTTGCATCATGTGTTTGCCTTTCATCCGAGTAGTGTTCATCAGTATCATGCATGAATGAGTTCTGAAGAGCGAATTTTATTCCTTTTTCTTATCGGTTTGACTTCACAATGCAAAATCATTACAGCTAAAGGAAATTAGTCCAGCAAAGTGGATGATGGTGGTCCTTTGAGCAACTCAAACAGGGGTCTCTCTGATTCTACTCCGCCATCCTCCCAACAAGATTCGCAAGACAACACAAGGTTGGACAGTCAACGAGCTGTGTAGATGATGAGCACATCTCCCTACTCCACCATCACAGTGCTTGCTCTAACTTGACACTATTATATGTGGTTGCATGTTGCGTATGATGTCTAGCTTGTATTGCTTCTAACTTGAATTGCATCTGCTTACTTTACACATAATGCCCTGTGAATATGACACGTGTTCCTGTTTCTAGAACATACATGTACATGATGAGCACATCTCCCTACTCCACCA
Source organism: Aegilops longissima (assembly GCA_021605205.1). Lineage (NCBI taxonomy): Eukaryota > Viridiplantae > Streptophyta > Magnoliopsida > Poales > Poaceae > Aegilops > Aegilops longissima. The sequence continues at coordinate 45,718 of JAHIAM010001602.1, forward strand.
TCACAGTGCTTGCTCTTACTTGGAACTGTTATACGTGGTTGCGTTTTTCAGTATGATGTCTAGTTTGTATTGCTTCGATTATGTTGAATTGCATCTGCGTAGCTTACAACTTATACCTGCAACGATCACTTACCCATAAGACACATTTAACTTGGGACTGTGATGTAGGTTGCATCTTGCATTGTCTTCTAGCTTGTACTGCTTCTAATTTCTTGAAATGGCACTTACGACGAGACACTTTTTACCTGATAGAGTGATATTGGTTGCATGTTCATATGGTGCCTAGCTTTCATTTCTTCTAATTTTGTTGAAATGCCTTCCGCTTACTGTTTTTTCATACATATTCCATCCTCCTATCGTACGTGTGAATATGAAACGCTGTCTTTTTTTGTATATATTCCATCCTCCTATCCTATGCTTGCCTTACATCAAAGTAGTGTTCGTCTGTATCATGCATCAACCAGTTATGCAGAGCTAATTTTATTCATCATCTTGTGGTTTTGACTTCATAAGGCAATATCATAAAATAGGAAGGAAAAGAGTAAGTTAGGGGATGTTGGTGGTCCTCTGCACCGAGGCAAACAGAGACTCTCTAGATTTGCCACTGCTACTACTAATGAAGTTGAAGTCCCAAGTCTACATGATGAGTTCATCTCCCGTACTCCACCATCGCAGGTGCTTGCTCTAAGTTGAAAGTGTGATAATTGGTTTCATGTTGCATATGTTGTCTAGCCTGTATTTCTTCTATTTTGATTAAATTGCACCTGCTGAGTTTATACATTATACATGTGCATATGACATGGCTTTCTGTGTCTAGAATACACTGCATCTATCTATCATACCATGTTCTTACATCTAGAATACATCATGCATCTATCTATCATACCATGTTCTTACATCAAAGTACTCTGTTGTGTATCGCATCATCACTCATGATTGGACGCTTTTAACATGGCAGTTTGATAGTGGTTGCATCTTGCATTGATTTCTCGTTGTCTCGCTTCTAATTTTTGAATTGCCACTTATGACAAGACACTTTTAACTTGGCGAGTAATATTGGTTGCATCTTTCATATGGTGTCTAGCTTGCATTACTTCTATTTTCTTGAAAATCCTACGCTTAGTTTGCACATCGTAGCTGTGAATATGTCATGCCGTCTGTTTTTCTTACATATTCCATCCTCATACGGTTGTCTTACATCAAAGTATTGCTTGTATGCGTATCATGCATCAATGAGTTCGAAGAGTGATTTATTCTTTTGTGTTGTGGGTACAACTTGACATGGCAAAGTCAAAAAGAGCAAGGAAAATAATATAGTAGGGAGTCTTGTTACTTGTTGGGTGAAAGCGGAAAAGGTTACGCCATCGAGATTCTGCTGGTACTTATAGTGCAAGAGAAGGTCCAAGTCCACCGCTAAATCTACAAACACAGTATCATCTGCTCCACCAGCTGCAGCATCCGCTTCAACTGTACCAAACATCTCAACCAGTTACTCATTCGTTTGCTCGGGCGCCGGTTCCCAAGCTGCCTTCACACCTAACACTACTTCCAAAGCACTGCTGACACAACAGGACTTGGCAAGATCAGATGAACCTCATGAGCATCAACACCAAGACGGTACCTGACCGAGTCAAGTTGCAGTTGCATGCTCCTTTATATGTACTCTCACAGTTTGATGTACACTAACACTTTCCATATTCGTTGTTGAACTAGCACCACGGCGCAAGCGGAAAAATACATAAGGGATAATGCTTGACAGACTAACAAAATCTAAAGGAGGAAGAATGGAGATCCATTTTGAGGCAGGTTTAAAAAGGCCACGTGATGCTACAGAGTCAGCCAAGTTAGTATCAGAGGCAGCCATTGCCGTTAGGTGTCATGCACGTATCCTCCCAACGTGGATCTAGTACAGGAATGAGAAAGACAATACCCAGTTTAACACCTTCCTTGACCATTTATCCGTAAGTAATGTTATTCATCGCAATTAGTAATATTGTCTTGCTCGTCCCATACTTTCTAGCTTCCTCCTAATAAGACTCACATTCTTTTTCAGCAGATGAGGTTCAAGTTGGATCCGAAAGATGATGCAACTAAACAAGCATGCACTCATGTTTTTCGATGCGCTCTGACGATGTCGGTACCACCTTAGAAAATCTCACTTTGAAGGCAAGGCTAACAATGAAATCGCCCAAACATCTCCGATGGAATATATTACAGATGAAGATGGACAGCCCTATTAAACACCGGTGCGATCCAAAGTATCGTAGGCTATATGTATTTGATCGACCACATATTGAACTTGTATTTATGTATGTGCCTTACAAGTGTATCTTCTTCTAGGCTAACTGTTTGAAGAACAAAACCAACCGTTCTAAAGTGAAATTCCAACAGACAACAGGATCTCGTAGCTATATTGCACATCGCGAGGCTCTTGTAAATAGCTGCTACTTCCTTCTTTTTTGTGCCATATTATCGTATCTATATTGACTTGTTCCAAATCTGAGAGGAAAGCCTGTGCGGACCAAAAAGAACCTGAACCGAATGCAGTGCAAATCTTCAAGGATTGCCACACCAGCAAGATGAAGGGCATGAGCACACCAGTTCAAGCTGCTGTTGTAAGTCCTTGCTCCTCCTGCCTTGAACTGATTGGTACCGTGATGTGTTCATTTAACTACTTGGTTTGCAGCCAATGTCAGTTACTCTGTTCACTTTTATTCACAGTTGTCTTAACGTATCATTTCACCTTACATGGTTTAAAAGAGATGAAGGATATTCTTTGGTCTTGATCTGTAATCTAGTTGTTATGTTCACGTGCACACACAATGATAAAATAGCCTGTTTGTTTTATATCTATTTGCCCATGATATGAATGATGCCATACTATGTTCATCCTACTTTAAACCATGTCTCTTTATCCTTAGATGTCAACGAATGTGAGGAAATAGACAATATAGTAGGCATGCTACATGGACATATGTTCCGAAAGTGATTTTATTATGTAGTTGGCACTACAATACATGCTAATGTATTACAGTAGTTCACCAAAATAAGTTATGTATAAACGTTTAACCTACTTTGTTTGTTTTTATCTCATTAGTAACTTATCTGGTACACTAATCTACAAGTTCAAACTTTCAAGAAGCTATGGAACAAATGATTGAACAGCCACAACCACCTGAAGGTGACGAGGCTACTACAGGCACAATGTCACCTCTTGCTGCAGTGCATGAGTATCTCTCCACTAACAGTGCAAAAAGCACCTTCCTGCGTAATTCTGGGTTGGTTGTCAAGGTAACCTCGTCCAAATCGCCTACTGAACAAAATCTTCCTGCTAGACAGAGTGATATATCTGTGCTCCAGACACAAGTCCAATCCCTAATGGACGTTGTTTCGGAAACAAGAATAGTGGTTGAGAAATGTCGTCAAGATATGAATGGTTTTGAAACCAGACTATCAGACATTCGCTTTGTTGTTCAAGAGCAATGGCGGAAAAAGGTGGAGATCGTCTTGCTCCATCGATTCTACTGACCAAACATTAGCACTCAGGTCAAATGATCTGTGCTTCTATACATATGATGGTGCTTTTATCTGGAAAGACTGTAAACTTTATGCAAATAGGCCTTTTGTTGTATGGTTGGAATTTATTTTGTTGTGATAAAACATTTATGATGCTGCCTCAGGCTGCAGTAATTACGACGCTGTTTTTGTATAGTATAGGTTTATCTTAGTAATGTATTCGGCCGAAAGCTTGGTAGGAGCCCAACATGCCAACATTCGTCGGGCCCATTCCAATTGGGCTAAAAATGATTACGGGACAAAATTGGCATGTAGCCCACTAAAAATATCTGGGCCTAAATCAACATAAGCTTTCATATTTTTCTGGTAGGCCTGTGCCCATAGTGGGCCTTTAACATGCCTAAACATAATTTGGGCCCTCAGTAAAAATAGGCCGTTTACAGGTGTGAATATCTCGAGCCCATAAAAAACATGGGCCTTTAATAGACCGAAAGTGAGATTGGGCCCTGATTGTGCCAAATAACAACTGGACTTAGCAGGCTGAAATGGTGGCCCATTTACGATGCGGATCTTTGACAGGCCAAAATTCGGACGGGCCGTAAATGCGCCGACCTAATACACGGGCCTTTAACAGGCCGGAACTTCGGTCGGGCTAGATTATCGTCATTTTTATATGGGCCGTTAATGGGCCTAATATGACGTTGGGCCACATATGGCCCATAGTTTACATCCGGCGTTAACAGGCCGAAAATGACAACAGGCCGAAAGTGGCCCAAAGCTATAGTGGGCATCTAACAGGCCGAATGTCAGACATGGACGAATATGACCCAAATCCTTCACGGTCGTTTATGGGCCGAAAGTTTTGATGGCCTGTAAATGGGCCCAAATGAAGCCGTACCTTTAACAGGCCGGAAATACACCGGGCCGTAATTCGGCCCAATTACTTAGCGGACTGTTAACGGGCCAGAAGTGACCATGGACCGCGTTGATGACAAGTTTAGGACAGGCCGTTGACGGGCCAATTTGACAGAGAATGTTGGGCCTTTAGCTAGGCCGGCCCATTATGGTCTGCGGAATCTTGTGGGCCTTTAGCTGGGCCGACCCATTGTGGTCCGCAAAATCTTGTGGGCCTTTAGCTGGGCTGGCCCATTATGGTCTGCAAAATCGTGTGGGCCTTTAGCTGGGCCGTCCCATTATGGTCCGCTAAATTTTGTGGGCTTTTAGCTGGGCCGCCCATTATGGTCCGCTAAATCTTATGGGCCTTGGTTGGGCTGGCCCATTTAAACTTTATGGGCCACTTTTGGGCGGTCCACGTGTCAACATATCATAGGCCCATCTCGAACGTTGGATGAGTGACACTTGTGTTAACGCGAGTCGACGATGGATCCGTCGACCAATGAGAATTTTACGTGGAAAATCGGCATTGGTCGTGGTGTTAACGGGTTATCGGATCCAAAATCCGACCCGATAGCTTAACGGCGTTCGTTACGGTGGATGCCACGTGTCGGTCACCCTTGACGAAAGCACTTCGTGACGCGACTTATCGTCATGGAAGTGGACACTTCCGTGATGATAATTTTGGCAATGTCATGGAACACTTCTACGACAAACACGGTATGACTATCTTGATTACATCATAAATTTGTCATGGATGTACATGCATGACAGAAAACGCGACCTACTGTGACAAACACGTATCATCACGGAAGTGTATTTTTTTGTAGTGCATGCTAGCAGTGGCCTCTCCCACATAAAACTTGCTATCGGTCTAGTAAAGTAGTCAATTTCTAAGGGACAATTTCACAACTCCTACCTCCACTTTCCCACACTCGCTATACTAACTTTATTGCTTCTTTATCTAAACAACCCCTAGTTTTTATTTACGTGCTCTTTATATTCTTGCAAACCTATCCAACAACACCTACAAAGTACTTATAGTTTCATACTTGTTCTAGGTAAAGCGAACGTCAAGCGTGCGTAAAGTTGTATTGGTGGTCGATAGAACTTGAGGGAATATTTGTTCTACCTTTAGCTCCTTGTTGGGTTCGACACTCTTACTTATCGAAAGAGGCTACAATTGATCCCCTATAGTTGTGGGTTATCAAGACCTTTTTCTGGCGCCGTTGCCGGGGATTTATAGCGTGGGGTGAATATTCTCGTGTGTGCTTGTTTGCTTTATCACTAAGTAGTTTTTATTTTCTGTGCTTGTTTTCTATCTTTAGTTGTGGGTAGGAAACACAAAATACCAAAAAAATTAGTTGTACCTACTACACCAATGGTTGAAGAACCACACAAAAATCTATCACAATCCTGAAGCTTTTTACTTGGATCATCTTCGATCCCTATGTGCTCAGGCTGAAACCCCGACTAGCTTAGTTGAGGGCAAATCTTTAGATGAGCATGCTTGTTATGTGCGACACCGCATATCTGAAAAAGGGAAACTTTTATTGGATCAAATTCATCGTTTGCAATGCTATGCTTGGAATTTATGTGAAATATATGATGTTACTTGTTGTTCTGAAAACCCTAAGAAACACCTTCCCTACCAATGTGAGTTTAATGATAACGGAATCGTATCTTCCTATGCTAAGGGTGTTTATAATTACTATGATGTTCAACAAATTGAAGAATTTGTTTCTTTTAAGGGTGCTTATGAAATTGCTTCTTTGATTGAAACGTATGATGCTACTCTTTACAAATCTGAAGTTTTTGCCATACTTAAATATTGTTATGATAATTATGCTTCTAATGCCTATGTTAAACCATATATTGAGGACTCCTCCGTTGTCCAAGAAGATACTAATATTTTGCAGGAGTCTATGGAAGAATTGATGAAACTGTGGGCTCATTTGATGAAAAAGATGATGAGGAGAGTGAAGAACAAAAGGAGGAAGAGCGGATTAGCTACCCGTTCCCACCTTCTAATGAGAGTAACTCTTCAACTCATACATTGTTTAATTTCCCTTCGTGCTTACCGAAGGATGATTGCTATGATGATTGTTATGATCCCGTTGATTCTTTTGAAATATCCCTTTTTGATAATGCTTGCTATGCTTGTGGACAAGATGCCAATATGAATTATGCTTATGGAGATGAACATGCTATAGTTCCTTATGTTAAACATGAAATAGTTGCTATTTCACCCACGCATGATAGTCCTATTATATATTTGAATTCTCCCGACTACACTATATCGGAGAAGTTTGCCCTTATTAAGGATTATATTGATGGGTTGCATTTTACTACTACACATGATGATTTTGATAGATATACTATGAATGTGCTTGCTGCTCCTACTTGCAATTATTATGAGAGAGGAACTACAT
>JAHIAM010001603.1:0-42377 GCA_021605205.1 Aegilops longissima
TTCATTTCCTCATAAGCTTGTCTTTGAGTGTTTGTCATATCGTGTTTGAAGACTTTGGTGAAGACTTTCTCAATTTCCTCGGTTCAATTTCTTGATCTGTTTGTCTTCATCTTGTGTTATCCTGATTCGCTTACATACTCTGTGATTTTCTTCATTTCATCATGATGACTATACCTGTAATCTGCTATACTTACAGTACTTATTCCGCTGCATGTATTTCTTATGAGAATTTCCTCACCATAAATTCCTCGGTGAAGAATTTGTAAATTCTCTAAAAATACGCCTATTCACCCCCTCTAGTCGATATACTTGCTTTCGAGCGTGCATAGAGGAGTCGTGGATAGCTCTTGCAATGTTAAGACATCTTTGGCGGAGATGGAGGCCCTATGCTATTGCAACCCGAGGTCGGCCGTGGGCGGTTCTCGTAGAGCACTATTTGAAGAAGTCCTAGAAACGCTTCGTTTAATAGAGGCTGAGTGCTCGAAGAGTATCATGTTCAGTGACATGTATCCCAATTGTAAAAACAATTCTATTTGGATTATAAAGGCTGTGCTTATACTTTTCTGAAAGTATTATGATGCCTCTGTCTGACCCGTTTATGTATGTATATAACACGAAAGTTTGCGTTAAATTCAGGCTTATTTACGCATATAATGTGGGGGTGTTGAGCAGCGTATTCACACTTGATCCAACGTCTTGGTCCATTAAGGAGGTGATAGCCCGGCGAACAAGGCAAGCAGACTATATAACTTTAACACTTTCCTTAGCCATAGGAGTTTGGCGGCGGGGCTACTATATAGCCAGTGGTACTTCGCACTCATCCGAATACGATGCGGCGTACATACATGACGGAAACCGGCCCTTTGTTAATCTGGAGGAATCGCGAAGATTCAGTGAGTCATCGAGTGGTTGACCAGTCTGGCGCTTTATCATGATAGTCGGTTTCGACTTTCTCTCTTGAGGTGCTCATCCGGATGAACGAGGGCTGTCGCGGTAGTTCTCACGGTGCCACCTTAGCCGATGAAGCGGAGCGTAAGGTAGCAAAACAAGGGGCGAGCAAACCCAACTATTGACCAAAGACATGATTGAAGAACGATGCATATAAGGCCAAACTTGGACGCGAACACTCCCTAAGGTATTCGGACTTTACAACATATCTCTTGGGCTGAAATGCGCCCTCGATAATGGCGTTGAATTTCAGTGCGTGCATTAGTCGATGTGAAATGCCAATAACGCCGACATCCTCTCGGTTGTGTTGAGTATCCGGAGGGTGTGAAGCAACAAGAGATAGTAAAAAAGGTTTACAGGGTCTTAATCTAAAAAGAAACCTTTGGCGGGGCCTGTTGCATACTGTACCCGTGTCTCCGTTGTGCGTATCACGGAATGGGTGTATACGATGATGATCTATAAAAGAAAACCGGGTGAAAGTCTTCGATGCGAAAAATTGGTTATTCTTAATGAACCATTAAAATGCAAACTAAATAGGGTCAAGCGAACCGTAGCCCTTTTACATGCAGAAGCCCCTAGCACCAACTATGGGGGTATATCCAACGACCCAATCTTAGGTTTATCGAGTTATTTGCAGCTAGTGGTGCATGCGGACTCGTCTAACCGTGTCCATGGTCTTGACGACCGATCCTTTATTCTGGTTGGAGAGGCCGTTCGGTGTTCGGCTGCTAAGAGCCACATATTCCTCCTTGCGTAAGGAATGCTCGAGTTTCCGCTAACTATGATGATGCCCGTGGACCGGGCATCTTAAGCTTAAGATAAGCGTGTCGGTACTGCATTAAAACAAGCGAAGGCCGTTCTTCCGAGTAGTGCGTGATAGCGGCCGAATGGGCGATGTCGAAGGTTAATTCTTAACCCGGAAGTTGTCGGGAGGCACGAATACAACCTCTAGTACTAGAGAGCCCGTGCGGTGACCCTCAGAGCTTAGTATTACTCCTTTAAATGTAGTATTGCTTTGGCTGATTCTTGTCGGGTCTATCCCATTTTGCAGAGCGGTGTCACGATATATCAGATTAAGACTCTTAAGTGCGTCCATAAGGACTTCGGGTGAGATGGTATCGAGTCAATTATTGGGTCTAGCACCAAAGGCAGCCGATCCTCCGTGCGGATACTAGTCGGGGTGATCCCTGCGATCCAAAAGTGATTGGGCGAGGCCGACCAAGGGTTGAACTTGGGGGTGACGGTGAAAGTGCAACTATCCTAAGTGGTTTGGTAATTCATAACAACATATAGCTCATTGAGCTAATGCTATTCAAGATGAATATTTCAGGAAAGCTCAATGAATGGCATGGCATGGATGATGAAAGTGGATCCCTCAAAATGCTAATGACAAAGGATTGGCTCAAGCTCAAAAGCTCAAGACTCTTCATTTTATATTTTAGTGATTCAAGATCACATTGAGTCTATAGGAAAAGCCAATACTATCAAGAAGGGATGAGGTGTTGTAATGAGCCTCTTGCTTCATGTGCTTAGTGATATGCTCGAAAACCCTCAACTACTTTCTCACATCCACATATGACCTAAACCTAAAACCAAAATCGGTCTCATGATTCTTCCTATCCGCACCACCGATTCCATATGTCATAGCCACTGCCACAAACCCTAGGCAGCGGTTCTACCGATAGGGATCTCGGTCTCAAGATAGGATTATAATCTCTCTGTTCCCTTTCGAAACTTTTGGTCTCACCGAAAGGCGAATCGGTCCCAGAGATTACAATGTAAACTCTCTGTTTCCCTTTTGTAACATTTCGGTCTCACGAAAAAACCGTCGGTCCCACGAGTTTACGACCAACTCTCTACGGTTAGCTAATTACCAAAATCGGTCTCACCGAGTTTGTGTGTCAGTCTCACGAGAGATACGTTATGCCTTACCCTAACCATATCGGTCCTCCGAGATGCATGTCGATCCACGAAAACCCTAAGGTCACTAGGTTTACTAAATCGGTCGGCAGAGTTTGTTGATTCGGTCCCACGAGATTGGTAAATTGTGTATAGCAGTTAGATTTTGTGTGGAGGCTATTTATACCCTCCACCTCCTCTTCATTAAGTGGAAGAGCCATCGAGAACAAACCTACACTTCCAACTTACCATTTAGAGAGAACCACCTACTCATGTGTTGAGGCCAAGATATTCCATTCCTACCATATGAATCTTGATCTCTAGCCTTCCCCAAGTTGCTTTCCACTCAAATCTTCTTTCCACAGATTCAAATCCTATGAGAGAGAGTTAAGTGTTGGGGAGACTATCATTTGAAGCACAAGAGCAAGGAGTTCATCATCAAGACACCATTTGTTACTTCTTGGAGTGGTGTCTCCTAGATTAGCTAGGTGTCACTTGGGAGCCTCAGGCAAGATTGTGGAGTTGAACCAAGGAGTTTGTAAGGGCAAGGAGATCGCCTACTTATTGAAGATCTACCGCTAGTGAGGCAAGTCCTTCGTGGGCGGCGACCATGGTGGGATAGACAAGGTTGCTACTTCATGGACCCTTCGTGGGTGGAGCCCTCCGTGGACTCGCTGGCCGTTACCCTTAGTGGGTTGAAGTCTCCATCAACGTGGAGTGCGATAGCACCACCTATCGGAACCACGCCAAAACATCCGTGTCTCAATTGCGTTTGAACCCTCCAAACCCTTCCTTTACTTTCTTGCAAGTTGCATGCTTTAATTTCCGCTGCTCATATACTCTTTGCATGCTTGCTTGAATTGTGTGATGATTGTTGACTTGTCCTAAGATAGCTAAAATCTTCCAAACTCTAATCTTTGGGAAAAGGCTAAGTTTTAATTGGTCAAGTAGTCTAATCACCCCCTCTAGACATACTTCAAGGTCCTACAAGTGGTATCGGGCTTTGATCTCCATTTGCTTTGATTTCCATAGCTTTTGGTGGTCATAGCCTTGGTTTCACAACCTAGGAGAGTATGGCGTCTAGCGAGAAATTATCACCGTAGAGGTCCTTACTTTGATGGTACTAATTTTGCTAGTTGGAAGTATAAGATGAAAATGCATATTCTCGGACATAACCCGCCGTTTGGGCAATTATTTGTATTGGCTTGCAAGGTGAATTCTTTGATGGGAGAGAACCGAACCGTGAAGCTAATGCGGAAGAATTGAAAATGTTGCAATACAACGCATCAAGCTTGTGATATCATCTTCAACGGATTGTGCCCGAAGAATTCAAAAAAATCAGCCGTCTTGAGAATGCAAAGGAAATTTGGGATACTTTGATTGATATGCATGAAGGTGCGAATCCGTCATGGAATCCAAGTTGGATGTGCTCCAAAGTCAACTTGACAAGTTCAAAATGAAGGATGGTGAAGGTATCGCTGAAATGTACTCTAGGCTTGCACTTATCACAAATGAAATTGCGGCTTAGGGAGTGAAGAGATGACCGAAGATTCATCATCAAGAAGATCCTAAGAGCATTGGATGGAAAGTATGATACCGTGTGCACATTGATTCAAATGATGCCAAACTACAAAGATCTCAAACCAACGAAAGTCATTGGAAGAATTGTTGCTCATGAGATGTCACTCAAGGATAAGGAGGAACTTCACAACAAGTCAAGTGGTGCTTACAAAGCCTCAAGTGAAGCCCCCACATCATCAAGTGAGAAACAAACCTTCAATGAAGAATTGAAGCTTAATGGTGAAGAACTTCAAGAAATTCTACAAGAGTAGAAGCAAAGAAAAGAAGCTCCAAGTCTAGGTCTTACAATGACAAAAGATCTTCTAGTCGAGGCGCAATTGCTACAATTGTGGGAGACTGGGACACTATTCAATGAGTGTACGGCACCCTACAAAGAAGAAGACTCTGCAAAAGAAGAAGTAGAAGAAGAATCACCACCAAGAGAGGAGGAGTAGAGATGATCGTTATGAGCGAAGACCCTCACGGAGAAGCAAGGATTTGGAAAGGAAGGACAAGTCATCAAAGAGCTACACAAAGCGAAGACATCAAGATCATGTTGGTGAATGGGTATCGGCTCAGACTCCGACCATCACTCAGGAAGAAGCTATCACTCCGACTCGAATATACTCAAGATGAAGGTGTTGCCGGTCTAGCACTTGTGTCAACCAACTCCTCGACATATTTGAATCACCAAATGAAGGAATTGGTAGATGCTTCATGGCCAAAGGTCCTAAGGTAACACACCAGTATATTGATTTTGATGTTGATGAAGATGACTTGCTAGGTGATGATGATTTACTTGTTGACAACTCTAGTGATGAATACTATGATGAAACATCAATTAACCATGCTAATCAAGGTGAAGCGAATGACAATGATAAGGAGAAAATTGAGCGTCTAACTAAAGAACTAAACACTCTTAAGTTAGCTCATGAAACTATCTTTGAAGATCATCGAGAACTTTTAAGGGCTCATGAGAAGTTACGCTTTGAAAAGCTCAATCTTGAGCAAGAGCATGAGTTCTTAAAAGAATCAATGATGATCTCCGTAAGAAAAGTTCTTCTTACATTGCCAAGCGTTTAATCTTATCTACTTACATGCCTCAAGTCAAGTCTAGTAACAAGAACAAGAAAGATTCTTCTTCTAGTAGTGACAATAACAATGATAAATCAATATTGTTGCTTCTAGTAGTTCTCTTGATTCCACTAATGATTCTCTTAGCCAAGTTACACTTGAGCAATAAAATAGCTTATTGAAGGAATTATAGAAGGTGTATACAAGAGTCTTGCGGGAGTAAGCAATTGAGGAGATTATGCATAAGCAAGGAAGGCGGAAGAATCAAGGTGTTGGTTTTGAGCGAAAGTTCAATGCCAATGGAGTTGAGTGGGAAGAAGATCAATACCCCAAGACGAAGTTTGTTCCTCAACAAGAGAAGTATGATCCTACTTCCTTCAAGGGAACACAAGCACAAGATGATCTTCCACCACAAGACCACAAGAACAAGGGCAAGGTGTGACGCCCTCGATTCAATCGTACACTAATCATACTGCGCAAATGTATGCGATCAAGATCAAGACTCACGGAAGATATCACAACACAACTCTACAAATAAAATAAGTCATACAAGCATCATAATACAAGCGGGGGCCTCGAGGGCTCGAATACAAGTGCTCGATCATAGGCAGTCAGTGGAAACAACAATATCTGATGCAGACATAAGTTAAACAAGGTGCCATAAGATGGCTAGCACAAAGCTGGGGATCTGAGATCGAAGAGGACAGGCCTCTGCAGGATCCTCCTAGGTCACTCACAGTGGTAAATCGTTGGGCTGCGTAGTAGTGGCGCCTCCGGTAGTAGTAAATGCGTGAAGTCGAAGGCGTGCGGATCTGGGCCCCATCGTGCGATTGCAGCAATCGAGTAGAGATAGGGAAAAAGGGAAACAAAGGCAACGTGAGTACTCATCCAAAGTACTTAAGCAAGGAGCTACACTACATATGCAAGGATATATGTAAAGGCCATATCAGTGGTGAACTGCGAGAATGCAGAATAGAGAAGACCTAGTCCTATCGAAGACTAGCATCTTAGGAAACCACCATCTTGCGCAAACAAGAGGGTAGAGTAACATAACTTAAAGTAGCGATAGTGTTATCAACCTCGGCGGAGATCCTTTCTCGACTCCTGCGAGAAAGAAATCCGACCATACTATCCGATTATTATCACAATCCAAAGCTCATATCCATGTCTCATCTCAAGTAACCAGTTCTAGTTGTATCGATCGGGATACAACTCCAAGTGTCGTTACCGTGGGACAGGCTATCGATAGATGTTTTCTTCCCTGCGGGGTGCACCAACTTACCCACCGCTCGCTTAACTCCGTGGGACACACTTTCCGGTCATGCGGCCTCGGTCAAACAATGTCGCGCAACCCGACCTAGGCTTAATAGAGGCCGGCCGCGGACTAAACCTATGCCCCGGGGGTCATGGGCCATCTCCCGGGAACTCACTGCGTTGCGAGGCGGAAGCAGACCTAGCCTAACGAGCGTTCGGCCCAATCCGGTAGCGCCTCGCTCAATGACGTCTAATAAGCCGGTGATGTATCTGACAGCGAAGCGCCCATACTTAGCCCACGTGATGGTTAAGCTATCGGGCGGAGGCCCTTGGATCAAATATCCAAATCGTGAGTGGATTAGGGCAGCGGTAACAAGCAGAACTCACGAAAGATGTGACCCGTTGCCCGTCTCGAGGACTTGTGGCAAGGGCTAGGAATGCCGGCCACGCCTCGTAAGTATCTCGCGGGCACCATCCAGGTCAACCCGTCTCCACATCACTACGCCAATTAAGCAGCAGGTACCCCTCGGGGTCGACCGTCTTTCCAAATAACAGTGATAGCAGTCCAAGTAGCTGTGAGTCCAAACATCAAGGGAAAACACGAGAATCACCCCGGTGTATTCAATCAATGTAGTCGTCAAGGTGAACATAAGAGGATTCACCCTCGAGGTCCACACTTGAGGGTTGCACGACATCGTATCGGAAGTGGTTAAAGAAATCACCCTCGATGACCTGGCAGGATAACTATACTCTGAGGTTAATATCGGAAGTCTTTGAGGTTTCACCCTCGGTACTCGATAGTAACCTAGTAGTGTCGAGCAACTAAGGGAAGTGATGTGCGGTGTGGGGCTGGTCTTGATCCGTTGATCGGGTCTTCAATGATGAAGCGAGGGCAACAAGGACAAGGTGGGGGTCAGCGATGGGTCACTAACCAACCTATACTAAGCGGTTTAGGATAGCGGTAGGTAACAAAGCGGGTTACAATAAGCAGGCTATACAGCAGAATAGGAGCAACAATAACGATAGCAAAATCTAGTGCAAGCAATAAGAGAATGGAATGGGCGATATCGGGATGATCAAAGGGGGCTTGCACGGTTGCTCGGCAGAGAGAGTGATCGTCGACCTTGTGGTCGAGCGGCGGTGCTGTGTCGGTCTCGTAGTCTACCGAATAGAAGAGGAAGAAACAATGAATACGATAACGGATGCAAAAGCGATGCATGACATGCCAAGAAGCGATGCTAGGCGTGCCCTAACGTGGTAAGAGAAGTCTTGGTTTGGGGAAGCATCAGGAAGTTATCCGGTTAGGACGTCTGTCGAGACGAGATGAACGGAGGAGAAAGTTTGCAGGTTCGATAGGTTAGAGGCGTGCGGTGGGCGAGCAATTGCGTGTCCGGAATCGTCTCGTCGTTACGAGCAACTTTCATGTTGAAATTATTTTAATCAAGACTCACTGGTTAAAAGTTATGATTTATAAAGGTTTTATTAATTTCTGGAATTAATTAATTAATTAATTAATTTCGAAAAAGTATTTATGACATCGGCATGAGGTCATCTTGGCGTCATCGATAGCGAGGTTGACTAAGTCAACCACGCGAAGATGAACCCACATGTCATACACTAATTGCTTAATTAACCTAATCAGTTAATCAACCTAGTTAATTAGGTTAATTAAGTTAATTAATAATTAGTGTTAATTAATGCGAATTAATTAGTTTAATTAATTGCAATTAATTTAACTAATTATTAGGTTTAACTAATCCGTATTAATTAGTTTAATTAATACCCAATTAATTAATTAATTAATTAATTAGTTAATTATTTTAATTACTTTTAATTCATTTTTTTGTTTACATTAATTAAAACATTTCTAAAAGCGTTTAAGGGGTGGGGCCCCTAAGGCGAAACCACGTGGGCGGCAGTTGCGAGGCGGCAGAGGCGATTCTGGTGCCACCCGTTAGGCCTTGACCCGGCCGAGGTCAGGCGGCGGACAGCGGACATGAGGCGGCCAAAATGGCGAACCACGGCGCGCGCCCGTGAGTGTAGCCTGGTGAGGCGATGCGGACATCTGAGGCCAGGCGAAGGGATCGAGGGGCCGATCGAGGCGGGGCTCGGGAGAAGGGGGGATCGGGGCCTTGGGGGTTCGGGGCCTCATGCAGCGTCGGCAAACGCCAGCAGGAGAAGAAGGAAGGGGGAGAGAGGGCGCGGTGGCAGAGGCCGGGCAGCAGAACCTGGGCGGATCCGGCTGGCGGAGGAGCAGGGGAGGGCGTCGGAGCTCACTGAAGTCGGAGGGACGGAGGAATCGTCGCCTTGTGGCCGGAATGACCGAGCCAAGCGAGGAAGGGAGAGGAGGTCGAGGCTCACAGGGGGGTTCTGGGGTCTCAGGCGGGCTTGGAGGAGCTCGGGGGCAGTCCGTGAGGGAGGGAGGGGGGAGGCCTGGCGGCTGGCAGGTGGCGTCAGGCGCCGAGTCAGCTCGGCCTCGGTGTGGGGCGGAGGAGGCGGGCCTGCCCGGCGGTGTGGAGGAGGAGGAGAGTGGTGGGGCGGGGGGGCCGTGAGGGCGCCGATGGGGAGGGTCGGTGGGCGCCCTGCCGTCGGATCGGGACGGGGGCGTGGGGCGGCGTGGGGAGAGAGTGGGGGAGGCGAGGGGCTGGGGTTCCCCTCGGGTGGGGATAAGGAGAGTGGGGGTTGGCCGGTTGGGCCATTTGGTGTATGGGGCTGGCCCAAGGGGGGAAAGGAGATGGGCCACGGGGAGTGGGGAGGGGGCGGCTCTTTGGGCGGTTGGGGTTTATCCCCTCCGGCTTCATTTTTTTTTTTTTTTGACAGATTTGAAACCACGATTAACTAAATAAGAACCGGGGATCCAGGCGTTACAAATCTCCCCACTACAAGAAATCTCGTCCGAGATTTAGGAGGTAGAAGGAAAGAGGCGGGATATTCATCTCGTGTAGGCGATCCTCGCGTTCCCGGTGGCTTCATCTTGAGTGATTCGACCCTTTGGACTTTGAGGAATTTGATGTATACGGCCAGGTGCGGCGTTCAGCTTGGTGAGAATGCGGACGGATGCTCTTTATAGGAGAGGTCTGTTGCAATTCGAGCACTTCATGGTCCTTTGCTCGGATTGGGTCCTTGAAGCGCGCGGAGTTGGGACCGTGGAACACATCGTGAACTGAGAAAGGTTCGTGAGCTCGATTGATAAGCCACTTTTCCGCCTTTCGAGAATAGTGAAAGGGCCAATATAGCGAGAGCTAGCTTGCCCTTGATCCGGCGGTGAGCACCCTTCATTGGTGTGGCGAAGATAGGCCTTTCGCGAGTTGATAGACCATGTCCTTGTGATAGCGGTCATAATTACTCTTTTGGCCTTGTTGGCGGTCTTGAGATTCTCGCGAATAATGCGGACTTGTTCTTGGCATGTTGGATAATATCCGGACGAAGAGTGGGCGTTCCCGATTTCGACCAGTTCGAGAGGGTTCGGCACTTTCGTCCATATAACACTTGAAGGGGCCATCTTGGACTAGCTTGAAAGCTATTATTATAAGAGAACTCAGCATCTGGGAGAGATTCCTCCCATTTCTTGCGAAAGAGGCGACACAAGCTCGAAGCATGTCTTGAGAATTTGGTTGACACGTTCAACTTGCCCTTGAGGCTGCGGATGAAAGCGATCTTGAAAGATAAATGAGTCCCCATAGCTTCTTGAAAACTTGCGGAATCTTGAAGTGAATAAGCTGCCACGGTCGAGCGATAACGGTGGAATACCGTGAAGTGAAACAATTCTGGACATATAGGCGTTGCGGGTGGCTAGCGATGATCGTTTCTTTGACGCGAGAAAATGTGCAACTTTAGAAAGCGGTCGATGGCGACGAATAGCATCATTACCTTTACTGCGATTTGGGAAAACCGTGGCGAAGTCCATTTCAACATGGTCCCATTTCCATTGGGGAATAGAGATGGGCTGCGAGTTCAGCGGGCCTTTGATGTTCTGCTTTGATCTGACAAGCGTCACACTCGAAACATAGCGAGCAATGTCACCTTCATATTAGACCACGAGAATCTTTGTGAATGTCTTGATACATCTTAGTACTGCTTGGGGTGGATACATAGAGGCGTATCATGAGCTTCTTGCATAACCTTACGAGGCATATCCAGGTTGTCCCTTGCAAGAGTACCACTAAGCGACCTTTGAAGTACAAAGCGCCATCATCGACAATGATGAAGGATGAGGATTTCCTTTCTGACTTCTTGTTTAAGCTTGTAGACCTCGAGTCGAGATCCTGCATTGTCTTTATGGTGCCCAAGAGATCGGGTTCAACAGCCGAGGTAAGAGGATCCACAGGGAACAACACGGAGATTCATCTTGCGGAACTCGGAGGAGGAGGCGAGTGCACCGGAGGAACAATATGGAGGTTCAGCTGCTGAATTCTTCAACAAGTGAGGCTGAACTTTGTGAACACTGAAGGTGGTTGCTTGATAAGACTTGCGGCTCAAAGCATCAGCCATCACATTAGCCTTGCACAGGCGTATAGGAAATTCCCAAATCAAAGTCGCAGCAGTCTCCATCCATCTCTGCTGGCGGAGGTTCAGGTGCAGCTGAGTAGCAGATACTTCAGACTTTGGTGGTCGGTGTAGATCTACATAGCGATTACCGAGAAGGTAATGTCGCCCTTGCTTTAAGCGCATGAATGACAGCGACAAGTTCGAGGTGCGTGAACTGGGTAGTTCTCCTCGTGAGGCGCTGTCGAGAGGCATAAGCAACCACTTTGCGATCTTGCATTAGGACACCGCCTAAACCTTGGCGAGATGCGTCGCGATAAATGTGAAGTCCTTCTTAATGTCGGGAGGAGCTAGCCTTTGGGGCGGTTGTCGACTTGTCCTTGAGTTCTGAAACTTTCGACACTTATCATCCATTGGAACTTGCGCCTTTATGCAATAGATTAGTCGGAGGCACGGCAATCTTGGAGAAGTTCTCGGCGAATCGGCGGCAATAGTGGCGAGACCGAAAAACTTCTTACTTATAACGTTCTTGGAGGAGTCAATCGAGAATAGCTGAACTTCGTTCGGGGTTGGCGCAATACCATCCTTAGAAATGACATGCCCAAGATAGGTTACTTGGGAAGCGAATTCACATTTGGAGAACTTGGCATAGAGTTGATGCTCTCGTAGCTTTTCGGCCACGAGGCGAAGATGTTCACATGTTCTTCTTCATTCTTGGAATAGATCAGGATATCATCCGGATAAACCACGACGAACTTGTCGAGGTAATCCATGAATATATAGTTCATCGAGCGAGAGAAGGTGGCTGGAGCATTGGTTAAGCGAAAGACATGACGGTGTACTCGTATGAACCATAACGAGTCACAAATGCGGTCTTGGGATATCCTCCTCGCGAACACGGATCTGGTGGTAACCCAACCTCAAGTCGAGTTTGAGAACAACGGCGAACCAGCCGAGTTGATCATAAAGATCATTGATCAGGAAGAGGATACTTATTCGAATGGTAGCTTGATTTATAGGGCGGTAGTCTTGAACCAATCGGTTTGTCCCATCCTTCTTCTTGACAAAGAAGGTGCTCCCCAAGGTGAGCAACTTGGCGAATGAAACCGCTTTGAAGAGATTTGTCGATTTCCTCCTTTAGCTCAAGGAGTTCATCGGCGGCATCTTGTAGGGGCAGCTTGGCTATAGGAGTGGTGCACTGGTTTCAAGTCGATGCAGAATTGACAGCCCTAGCGAGAGAATCCTGGAAGTTCTTGAGGAAGGCGTCTTGGAAATGCATAAGCAGCAGGAATGTTTTCAATTCCCTCGAGGGTGCGGCGTTCAATGCATTCAATGCATAGAGCCTTGCCTCGGCATTTTGAACGAACGAGCATTGTAGCTTACGATTTCATCGAAGGGTGCAGCAGATGGGCGGTCTTAGTGGGCGCAAGCGATTGTCGCCGTGTCGCTTTCAACCAATCCATCCCCAAGATGAGGTCAATGCTACAAGACTTTAGCACGATAGGGAGACAAGAATTCCATTCCTTGATTTCCATGAGGAGCGTC
Organism: Aegilops longissima; assembly: GCA_021605205.1. NCBI lineage: Eukaryota > Viridiplantae > Streptophyta > Magnoliopsida > Poales > Poaceae > Aegilops > Aegilops longissima. Next base: position 12,766 of record JAHIAM010001603.1, read on the forward strand.
GTTGCAAATCATGGAAGTTCGACATTGGCCCGGTGAGGTGTGTACTAATAGTGAAGCATTCATGTCTTAGCTTTTAAGGCCATGCATGAATGCAAAATCTTGAGACATGAATGAATGTGATGCTCTGAATCGAATAAAAGCAGATCTGAGTCTGAATTCTGAGAAGGGTACCCATCACGATGGCAGGCTGGTCTTGAGCTTCATTCGAGTTCAACGTGGTTGGCTTTGAGCTTTCCCATAAGACTTGCCGGTGTTGTTGCGGTTAGTTGTTTCCACGGCCATTCTTTGGAAGAACGGTGATTACAGTTCGGTTGCAATCTCTATACGGTGCCACGGCTGTCACTTTGAAGCATAAGCCATTATTGGGAGTGGGAGCAGAGGAGCTTGGGGTGGTGGGCTGGAAGCTTGGCTGCTTAGTTGTGGCGGGCGAGGTGTAGCATAGTTACGCTTTGAAGCGAGATGCATTGGGCTGGTACATGCTATTGGGAATCCATATCTTGCGCCTGCGAGGCGGGCCCGAAGATGAGCGGTGTCACAGTTGCGCTGTTAGAGCTCTGGTATTCCTGCGAGACCGGTTTAGACATTGATAGCTTTGTTCACCAAGGTGGCGAAATCAGCAAAGTCGTGCACTAGAAGTGCGAGCTTGATGTCGACTTGAAGTCCGTCCGGAACTTCTCTTGTCTGCGTGCATCGGTTGCAATATCCTCTTGACATAGCGAGACAAGTCCAGAACTCTGTGATAGGCTAACAGATCTTGTTGCCTTGGGTGAGGTTGCGGAACTCACGCTTCTTCAGTCCATGACCCCTTGAGGAATGAAGCGGGCGCGGAAGGCAACTGGAAATGCGGCGGTGATGAGTGTCCCAAGCTGGCGAAATCTGACGGTGGCTGTCCCACCATTGAGCATGGTCCCTTGGGAAGAAGGAAGCAAAGGTGACATAGTGGCGAGGTACATTGCAGACTCCATCTCATAGGTGATGTCACGGGCGATCATCGACATCCGATGGCTGAGTTGAGCTGCGGTACCTGCTGGGGTTGAGCGTATGAATTCCTGCTGAGTTGTCCCGTTTGGGTCTTGATTCATATTGGGGCGAGGCTGAGCCATCATGTTCTCCATGGCTGGCGATTCATCTCGAGCTGTTGGATCATACCAGCCATGTACTCGGCGGTGGTGGAAGGTTGGCGGCACGACCACGACCGCTGGCCTAACCATCCTGCTAATATATAACGGGGTAGTTCAGCATTTGAGAAGATAAGCAAGAGACAAGAATCATTCATGATGAAACACGCATAAAAGCGACATGATGGAAACTACATAGTAGTTGGCATATCTTACAAAGGAATCATGCATAGAGTTCGATACATAGAGTCCGATACATAGACTACTACATCATAGGCGACACCTTGAGCTCGCGGCGAATACATCAAATGCTAACAAGCAAGCCTACATCAGTCCACAGCGGCTGCGGAGGTAGGTGTAGCTGAAAGCTGGTAGTGCGGCGGTGGATAGTCCTCCACGTCGGTGACACGAGGGCAGCGGATACTCACGGTGCTGAATCCGGCGTCCGAGTGGCGAGGAAAGGGCCAAGTCGGAGAGTAGCCTCCACGTCGGCCAACCAACTCCTGAGGGCATCACGGTCTGGCGGGGTAGATCGCGAGCAGCGGCAGCTCTCGGAGCGGACAAAGGGTGCATCAGCGTCGGAGCCGCAGTAGAGTCTTGGCGGGTGATGTACAACTCGTGGCGAAAAGCTCGGTTAGCTCGATCCAGCCCATCGGCATGCAGAACAAAGTTACGATGGTGGAAAAGCTCTCGGGTGGCGATGGTGTAGGCAGCGGTGTAGTAACCCTCCTCACCAACATCGGCCGCGATAGCAATGTGCACGAAGGGGAGTGTCCAACTCTCGATACTACTGCGAAGGCGTGTCGGTGCAGCATAAGCGACATCGTGGACTGCCATATCGATGGTCACTCCAACACCATGTGCGGTGTGTGCACGATGGTGGACTCGTACTCCCGAGTAGAGGTGGGCGATGGCGATCTGCTCTGGTTGTAGTCTGGTACTCCTCATAGGCGGTGTACTGGGGTGCAGCGATAACCGGATAGGTCATCATCTCGGCTAGCACATGGTGATCCCGAGCACCAATGGCCGTCGTGTGGCGCCACGACCTGCCTCGTGGGTTCCATCTGAAAACAAAGGCGTTTCAAAGGAGTCAAATGACGGGGTGAAATTGTTCAAATACAATTCCCAAAAACAACTAAGGCTATATCCATCTTGAGGTGAATGCGGTCACGGGATCCTAGTGATAGTTAGTAAAATCGTTTAACCCGAGTAGAAGAGTTGAGCCCGAGTAAAGGTCGAGGTAAAAGATCCTAATACCACCCGATGGCGGCGTGGGCCCGTAAGGCACACAGCCAAGTTAGTAAAAGTTTTGCAATGTCTAGACTAGACTTGACCAAGGAGTGTGGAAGGGGATTCCTCACGAGATCGGCTCTGATACCAACTTGTGCGCCCTCGATTCAATCGTACACTAATCATGCGCGCAAATGTATGCGATCAAGATCAAGACTCACGGGAAGATATCACAACACAACTCTACAAATAAAATAAGTCATACAAGCATCATAATACAAGCCGAGGGCCTCGAGGGCTCGAATACAAGTGCTCGATCATAGGCGAGTGGCGGAAACAACAATATCTGAAATCAGACATAAGTTAAACAAGGTGCCATAAGATGGCTAGCACAAAGCTGGGATCTGGATCGAAGAGGACAGGCCTCCTGCACAGGATCCTCCTAGGTCACTCTGGTAAATCGTCGGTGAGCTGCGTAGTAGTAAGGCGCCTCCGGAGTAGTAGTAAATGCGTGGTCGAGGCGTGCGGATCACAGGCCCCATCGTGCGATTGCAGCAATCGAGTAGAGATAGGGAAAAAGGGAAACAAGGCAACAGTGAGTACTCATCCAAAGTACTACTTAAGCAAGGAGCTACACTACATATGCAAGGATATATGTGTAAAGGCCATATCGGTGGACTGAGCTGCGAGAATGCGAGAATAGAGAAGACCTAGTCCTATCGAAGACTAGCATCTTAGGAAACCACCATCTTGCAGCAAACAAGAGGGTAGAGTAACATAACTTAAAAGTAGCATAGTGTTATCAACCTCGGCGGAGATCCTTTCTCGACTCCTGCGAAAAGAAATCCCGAAACCATACTATCCGATTATTATCACAATCAAAGCTCATATCCATGTCTCATCTCAAGTAACCAGTTCTAGTTGTATCGATCGGGATACAACTCCAAGTGTCCGTTACCGTAGGACAGGCTATCGATAGATGTTTTCTTCCCTGCGAGGGTGCACCAACTTACCCACCGCTTCGCTTAACTCGGCGGACACACTTTCGAGGTCATGCGGCCTCGGTCAAACAATCGCCCGCAACCCGACCTAGGCTTAATAGAGAGGCCGGCACGCGGACTAAACCTATGCCCCCGGTCATGGGCCATCTCCCAGGAACTCACACTTGCGTTGCGAGGCGGCGGAAGCAGACCTAGCCTATGAGCGTTCCAGCCCAATCGGTGGCAGCGCGCTCCGGCGTGACGTCTAATAAGCTTGGTGATGTATCTGACCTTGAAGCGCCCATACTTAGCCCACGTGATGGTTAAGCTATCGGGCGAGGCCCTTGGATCAAATATCCAAATCGTAGTGGATTAGGAGCAGCGGTAACAAGCGAACTCACGAAAGATGTGACCCGTTGCCCGTCTCGGGACTTGTGGCAGGGCTAGGAATGCCGGCCACGCCTCGTAAGTATCTCGCGGGCACCATCCGAGTCAACCGTCTCCACATCACTCGCCAATTAAGCCTGCAGGTACCCTCGGGGTCGACCCGTCTTTCAAATAACAGTGGTAGCAGTCCAAATGGCTGTGAGTCCAAACATCAAGGGAAAACACGAGGAATCACCCCGGTGTATTCCAATCAATGTAGTCGTCAAGGTGAACATAAGAGGATTCACCCTCGAGGTCCACACTTGAGGGTTGCCGACAGTCGTATCGGAAGTGGTTAAGAGAAATCACCCTCGATGACCTGGCAGGATAACTATACTACTGGGTTAATATCGAAGTCTTGCGGAGGTTTCACCCTCGGTACTCGATAGTAACCTAGTAGTGTCGAGCAACTAAGGGAAGTGATGTGCGGTGTCGGGGCTGGTCTTGATCCGTTGATCGGGTCTTCAATGATGAAGCGAGGCAACAAGGACAAGGTGGGGGTCAGCGATGGGTCACTAACCAACCTATACTAAGCAGTTTAGGATAGCGGGTAGGTAACAAAGCGGGTTACAATAAGCAGGCTATACAGCAGAATAGGAGCAACAATAACGATAGCAAAATCTAGTGCAAGCAATAAGAGAATGGAATGGGCGATATCGGGATGATCAAAGGGGGCTTGCTGGTTGCTCACGGCAAGAGAGTGATCGTCGACCTTGTAGTCGAACTGGCATTACGGCGTCGGTCTCGTAGTCTACCGAATAGAAGAGGGAAGAAACAATGAATACCGATAACGGATGCAAAGCGATGCATGACATGCCAAGAAGCGATGCTAGGCGTGCCCTAACGTGGTAAGAGGAGTCTTGGTTTAGGGGAAGCATCAGGAAGTTATCCGGTTAGGACGTCTGTCGAGACGGATGAACCGGAGGAGAAAGTTTGCAGGTTCGATAGGTTAGAGGCGTGCGGTGGAACGAGCGAATTGCGTATCCGGAATCGTCTAAATCGTTACGAGCAACTTTCATGTTGAAATTATTTTAATCAAGACTCTGGTTAAAAGTTATGATTTATAAAGGTTTTATTAATTTCTGGAATTAATTAATTAATTAATTAATTTGAAAAAGTATTTATGACATCGACATGAGGTCATCTTGGCGTCATCGATAGCGAGGTTGACTAAGTCAACCTGCGAGTGAACCCACATGTCATACACTAATTGCTTAATTAACCTAATCAGTTAATCAACCTAGTTAATTAGGTTAATTAAGTTAATTAATAATTAGTGTTAATTAATGCGAATTAATTGGTTTAATTAATTACCCAATTAATTTAACTAATTATTAGGTTTAACTAATCCGATATTAATTAGTTTAATTAATTACCCAATTAATTAATTAATTAATTAATTAGTTAATTATTTTAATTACTTTTAATTCATTTTTTGTTTACATTAATTAAAACATTTCTAAAAGCGTTTAAGGGGTGGGGCCCCTAGACGAGCTCACGTGGGCAGCGGTTGCGAAGCTGAAGCGAAGCGATTCTTGGTGCCACCCGTTGGATGACTTGACCAGCCCGATCGAGCGCGAGGCCAGTGAAGTATGGCTGGCAAAATGGGCGAACCACAGCCCGCCGGCCAGGCAGTGAGCCGGTGAGGCGATAGGCGGCGATCTTGAGGCAGGCGAAGAGATCGAGGCCGATCGAGGTAGGGCTCGGGAGAAGGATCGGGGCCTTGCGGGTTCGGGGCCTCGCCCGCAGCGTCAGCAAAACGCAGCAGGAGGAAGAAGGAAGGGGAGAGGGGGCGCGGTGGCGAGTGGCCGGGCAGCAGACCTGAGCGGATCCGGCTGGCGCGAGGAGCAGGGGGAGGCGTCGGAGCTCACAGAAGTCGGAGGGACCCGGAGAATCGTCGCCTTGTGGCCTTGAGCAAACGCCCAGCGAGGGAAGGAGAGGAGGTCGAGGCTCACAGGGGGGTTGCAAGGGTCTCGGCGGGCTTGGAGGAGCTCAGGGCAGTCCGTGTGGGAGGCGGAGGGGAGGAGCCTGGCGAGGCGGCAGGTGGCGTCAGGCGCCGAGGTCAGCTCGGCCTCGGTGGGGCGGAGGAGGGCCGGGCTGCCCGGCGGTGTGGAGGAGGAGGGAGAGAGTGGTGAGGGGCGGGGGGGGCGAGGGGGCGCCGATGGGGGAGGGTCGGTGGCGCCTGCCCGTCGGATCGGGGACGGGGCGTGGGGCGGCGTGGGGAGGAGAGAGTGGGGGCGAGAGGGCTAGGGTTCCCTCGGGTGGGGATAAGGGAGGTGGGGGTTGGCCGGTGGGCCCACAGTGTATGGGGCTGGCCCAAGGGAGGGGGAAGGAGATGGGCCCAGGGGGAGTGGGAGGGGGCGGCTCTTGGGCGGTTGGGGTTTATCCCCTCGGCTTCATTTTTTTTTTGACAGATTTGAAACCACGATTAACTAAATAGCAGAACAGGGATCAAGGCGTTACACAAGGACAAGCTTCAAGAAGAGATTGATGCATTTGAAGAAGCACCTATGGTCTCGGTCAACTGGATTCCCAAGACTACGTCAAGTTCTACCTCATGAAGTACAACTACAACTCCAAGGATTCCCATCAAGATGATGTGGATCCGGAAGAAGAAGAACTAGAGAGTTCTTGAGGTGACTCCATAACATATTTCACTCATATCATTATGGCAAGGACAAGTGCAATCAACTTCCATATCTTGCACTAGTTCAAGGAGTCACAAACCCTCATGTTGGTAAGGTAAGGGACAAGGTAACCTAACGATTTCATGGACATCATTTTGTGTGTGCATCACTCTATGTCTATGGATATACTTGTTTGTTCCTTGTGGGGCTAACCCATGTAGGTATTGAAAGTGCAACTCACTCCAAGGATTGCTCCAAAAGATCTACATCAACATTGAGCATCCACATCTTCAACACCTACATGAAGTCATCATCGACAAAACCCAAGGTTAGTTCATCCCTCTTAGGGGGATCTCACATCTAGGGGAGCTTAACTCTAGAATTGAGTCAAAGGAACTCTAATGATGTGAACACATAAATGCTTTATGAGAAAGTGGTAACCCACTTGAGCTTAAGCGATGAGTATGACCTATGATCAAATGTCTATCATTTGACTCCTAAATCAATATACTCATATATAGATGACCTAGTCATCGCCAATTGTGATAGTTGCTAGAATTGGTTGTGCATGCTTTGTCACATATTTCATTTGCCATCTTATTGTGTGAGCATGTTGGTTGCATACTTTACTCATTCGAGGACATCCACTTGTTGTTTTGATTGATTGGCTTCTTTTTCTTGACCAAGTGAATGGACAAGAATGCCTAAGAACCTTCTTTAGCTATCTATGCTTTTCTCGTCTCAAACTTTGTTCATACTACATCACAAAATTTGATCAAGTCAGATTGAACCACTCGTGTGAGGCACTCGAGTCCCGATTAAATCATAGACTTAAACTTCCAAAACTTCTTTGTGATTTTCGGTCGACCGATTCCTCCATTCGGTCTTACTGAGATCACTTAGTCGATCTGAGGTTTCAATCTCGGTGCAACCAATTTGAACTCTTTGGTCACACGAGTTGCAATAAGCTGTACAGTTTTGCATCTCGGTGCCACCGAGTTGTTCCACTCGGTCACACCGAGCAGAGTCGGGCTATATATAGTCACGGGCAAAATTTGGAAATTTCTCGAACCTCTTCGCCGCGCAATAGCTCGCTCTTCCTCCGTGGTCTCGGATTGTCTCCTCGTCGTGACCGCCCGTGGCGCTGGTATCCGCCCGTCAGCGAAATCAACCCGCCGTTGCCGCCGTGGCGAGTCTCCTTGAACTAGGGTATGGACTCTATCAACATGCTTTCCTCGTCCGATTCTCGGCACATTGTGTTCTTATTGATTCTTGCCACAGTTGAAACACTCCTATCCAATCAATGCAATCCTTAGAATAGTTTGATTGAAAATTTAGGGTTAGGTTTCATGAAACCATCTCGGACCCACCGGTTGAAAAACTTCGGTCCCACCGATTGGCTCATGCCATTGCACTAGTGAGACTCGGTCGACCGAGAATTGCTAATCGGTGTGACGATTTTACGACTTTGTGAAACTCTAGCAGTCTCGGTGCCACGAAGCTGTGACTCGGTCAACCGAGTTCATCGGTTTAAGTTTTAAAACTGCCGTTATCACGAGTTTGAAAATCGTTTGATCGAAATGCTTACTGTGGAAAACTAAAACTGAATTTTGAGTCATTCTTTTGCAAAATCTCTGCATTTTGTGATGCTCATCCACTCTACCTCATCTATAACTCTTCACAGGGTCAGCGGTCAGCATGTCGAGACCAGAGTAGCAGTCGAACAGGTCGGGAGAGCAGGTGAACATGAGCGAGGCACTAGTCCCTCAGCTCTTGATTGAAGGCAGCGAGAGCACCCCAAGCAATCTGCCTAAAGCTGCCACTAAAAGGAAGAAGAAAACCTCAGATTCAGAAGATGAGGACTATAAAAGCGAAGAGGATAAAGCAACCTCCAAGAAGGTTGTGCTAAAAAGGAGTATGGCTCACACATAGCTCAAAGCACGGACTCAATAAGAAGGTTCCTGCCAAGAGGACACCAATGCCAAAGCGAGCATCAACTCAAATTCTGAAAAGCCGGATCCCAAAGAGCCGGCAGCTGAAGGAAGAAAAGGAAAGAGAGGTCAAGAAGACCACGATCGAGTTATTGGGAAGCCTTCCATGATGGAAGAGGAAGAAGAGATAGCGCACCAGCACCAAAGGCACCCAAGCTTATGGGTGATGCTATAAGATCGAGGCTGCCACATCTAAGCCCAAGGAAGCACCCAAAGCTGCCCCCAAGGCCAAGTCTGCACCAAAGAGGAATACCAGGAGTATTCGACTCTTGAGAAGAACAAGGCCCCGGTGCACGAGGTTGCGAAGAAGAAGATGAAGAAGGACAAGTTTTGAGGAAGCTCAAGCCAAAGATACAGACCACAATGATGCCCATCCTGTGGTGAGGATATGAAAGCAGAAGAGACAATGGGTTGAGACTATGGAGGATGGCAGATCCATATGCCTCAAGGAGAAGAACTGCTGTGGACTACGGGTTCCATACCAAGGAACAACAGGACTTTTATGAGGCTGTTATCTTTGGATAAGAAGCCCATAGTGTGTGATATGAGGTGGGTGTTGGACCTACATGAAGGAAAATGTAGAGCACTATCACGGAGTGCAAGACAGTTTTATTGCTGTTGGAGTTACAGACTTTGTTGGGCAAAAGCTCACCAAGCTGGAGCGATGAACTTATCATGCAGTTCTACTCCACAGCACACTTTTATCCAGATGGCAGGATAGTGTGGATGTCTGAATGTACAAGGTACCAGTCAACTGTTGAGGAGTGGGCAAAGCTGATAAATGCCCCAAAGGAGAATGAAGATGACCTTGATGTTTATGCCAAGAAGAAAATGGGACACAATACCATGACACACATGTACAAGGAGATCCCAGACGAATCCCTAGAGACTTTCTCTTTTGGATCAGTCCACTTTCTTTTGTTAGGGCTGCCTACTATCAATACCATCTTAAGGCATACCCTACTGCCAAAGTCTGGTGACCACAACATGATCAGAGGGCATGATATCAACATGTTGCATTTGTTTGATGTGCCACAGAAATTCAAAGTCATGAGCATTATGGTAGAAACCATTAAGAGGACTGCAGCTGATCAGAAAAGAAGTTGTGGATATGCCCCTCAGATCCAGGAGTTGATTAACTCAAAGATGGGCACAGGCAAATATCTACTGGATAAGGAACATTTTCCAATTTATCCAGACATTGAGGACAATGAGGTTGTCATGAATGAGAATGATCCATCATCAGTTCAAGCACAAGAGAAGAAGGAGAAGGCAAGGAAGGAGAAAGCTGCCAGGATGCCAACTCAAGAGGAGGCATCTGAGTATTTCTTGAAGAACAAGCAGGAGCAGCTCGGATACTTAATAGCATCAACCCTGAAGATTGAGAAGGGATTGTCCACCCTCACTCAAAATCAGGAGAGCTTGGAGAGAATCATAGAACTAAAGTTCTATAACTTAGATGTGAAATGGCGAGATTGATCTGCGGTGGAGGAATTACAAGATGACATGCGAGGAGAGGAAGGGCAAAACAACAGCTGATGCATTTGCGGAGTGCCTAGAGCCAGAGGTCATCTGCTTTGTGCAGTTCACGACACAAGAGCAACTTCATCTGCACCAGCTACAGCCTCGGTGCCACCAGCTCCGACATCTGCATCAGCTCGGCTCCATCTACTTCAAGCTGAAGCTTTCGTCCTCGGCGTTATCCGGACTCCACCACGAAGATCAAGCACGAGTCGATCTAGCACTATGCATTTTCTATGAACTTTTGGTAACTTGTTGCCAAGGGGAAAAAATGTATAGATCATAAACCGAGAGAGAGAGAGAGTGTGTTGCTTTTGTTCTCTCTTGATTTGGTGGTTTTAAAACTTGTTTGCTTTTGTTTGCTTGATATACTATGTTTGTGAGACATTGATGATCATGTGTTTGATCATAAGCTACACTTATGCATGTTTGATGATATTATCTTATCTATCCTATGTGATCATTCACTTGTGCAGTGATGAGTGCATGTATTCATTTCGTATCATTTTGGCGCTCCACCAAGATGTATGTGACATGGAAGAGTAACCCATGAGCCTAATTCCTTGTGCATTTGCAGTCAAAGCAAATATTAATATATGCACAAATTTAGGGGATCTCTTGCTTATCACATACTTCTCAAAGCGATGATGTTTTTAATCTTATTATCATTTGTGAAGCTTTGATCTATATGTTGTCATCAATTACCAAAAGGGGAGATTGAAAGTGCAACTATCCTAGGTGGTTTGGTAATTCATAACAACATATAGCTCATTGACCTAATGCTATTCAAGATGAATATTTCAGGAAAGCTCAATGAATGGCATGGCATGGATGATGAAAGTGGATCCTCAAAATGCTAATGACAAAGTTGGCTCAAGCTCAAAAGCTCAAGACTCTTCATTTTATATTTTAGTGATTCAAGATCACATTGAGTCTATAGGAAAAGCCAATACTATCAAGAAGGGATGAGGTGTTGCTTAATGAGCCTCTTGCTTCATGTGCTTAGTGATATGCTCCAAAACCCTCAGCTACTTTCTCACATCCACATATGACCTAAACCTAAAACCAAAATCGGTCTCACCGATTCTTCCTATCCAGCGCCCGATTCCATATGTCATAGCCACTGCCACAAACCCTAGGCAAATCGGTTCTACCGATAGGGATCTCAGTCTCACCGAGATAGGATTATAATCTCTGTTTCCCTTCGTAACTTTTGGTCTCACGAAAGAGTGAATCGGTCCCACCGAGATTACAACGTAAACTCTCTGTTTCCCTTTGTAACATTCGGTCTCACGAAAAGAGCAAATCGGTCCCACGAGTTTACGACCAACTCTACGGTTAGCTAATTACCAAAATCGGTCTCACGAGTTTGTATGTCAGTCTCACGAGATTACGTTATGCCTAACCTAACCATATCGGTCCTCTGAGATGCATGTCGATCCACGAAAACCCTAACGGTCACTAGGTTTACTAAAATCGGTCGACCGAGTTTGTTGATTCGGTCCCACGAGATTGGTAAATTGTGTATAGCAGTTAGATTTTGTGTGGAGGCTATATACCCTCCACCTCCTCTTCATTAGTGGAAGAGCCATCAGAACAAACCTACACTTCCAACTTACCATTTAGAGAGAGAACCACCTACTCATGTGTTGAGGCCAAGATATTCCATTCCTACCATATGAATCTTGATCTCTAGCCTTCCCCAAGTTGCTTTCCACTCAAATCTTCTTTCCACAGATTCAAATCCTATGAGAGAGAGTTGAGTGTTGGGGAGACTATCATTTGAAGCACAAGAGCAAGGAGTTCATCATCAACACACAATTTGTTACTTCTTGGAAGTGGTGTCTCCTAGATTGGCTAGAGTGTCACTTGGGAGCCTCCAACAAGATTGTGGAGTTGAACCAAGGAGTTTGTGAAGGCAAGGAGATCGCCTGCCGTGAAGATCTACAGCTAGTGAGCAAGTCCTTCGTGGCGGCGGCCATGGTGGGATATTCAAGGTTGCTACTTCGTGGACCCTTCGTGGGTGGAGCCCTCAGTGGACTCGGCGCAACCATTACCCTTCGTGGGTTGAAGTCTCCATCAACGTGGAGGTACGATAGCACCACCTATCGGAACCACGCCAAAAACATCCGTGTCTCCAATTGCGTTTGAATCCTCCAAACCCTTCCCTCTACTTTCTTGCAAGTTGCATGCTTTAATTTCCGCTACTCATATACTCTTTGCATGCTTGCTTGAATTGTGTGATGATTGCTTGACTTGTCCTAAGATAGCTAAAATCTGCCAAACTCTAAAACTGGGAAAAGGCTAAGTTTTTAATTGGTCAAGTAGTCTTATCACCCCCCCTCTAGACATACTTCAAGGTCCTACAGACGGGCTCCATGGCGTATCATCTCGGAGTGCGCGTTTGCGCCTCCTCTTCGGTATGTGAGTTGCGTAAATCATCTTCACTGTTTTGACCTCTGGTGGGAATTTTTTACGTCCCCGGTGTTGGTGGCGAGGATCATCCTCGTCTTCACTTGGTGTCTCCCTCCCCTTGTGTTCGGCGTTTAGCTTGCCGGCCTACTTGAAGACCCAGCATTCTCGGTTGGTGTGATATGCAGGTTTGTCGGAGGTGCCGTGAATCTGACATAATCTGTCTAGAATCTTGTTTAGGTTGTACGGTCCATCTCTGCTGCCTTTAAATGGCTTTTTCCGTTGACCGGGTCGAGAGCCCCTGAATCCGGCGTTTACCGCCGTGTTGTCTGGGCTGTCTTCATTGTTTCAAAGCTTGCTTTTGTTGCATCATGACTTCGTTCCATCCCTAACCCGGATGTGCCTAGGTTGTTGTTGCCGCTTCTGGGCCAATAACTGTCTTCGCCCATGCAAAAGTGGGTAATAAAGGCTTATTAGGGCTGTCATTGTCCTCTCTTTTTCCTGGCCGAGGTGTCTGGCGAGCCATTCGTCCCGAACACTGTGTTTGAAAGCCGCTAAGGCTTCAGCATCCGGGCAGTCGATGATTTGACTCTTCTTCGTGAGAAATCTGTTCCAAAGCTTTCGGGATGACTCTCTGGGCTGTTGAATTATGTGACTTAAATCGTCTACATCCGGAGGTCGGACATAGGTCCCATGAAAATTAGCCCTAAAAGCATCCTCAAGCTCTTCCCAACTTCCAATTGAGTTTTCGGGGAGGCTTTTCAGCCAGTGCCGAGCTCGTCCTTTCAACTTGAGGGGCAGGTATTTGATGGCGTGGAGAACATCTCCGCGAGCCATGTGGATGTGAAGGATAAAGTCCTCAATCCAGACAACAGGGTCTGTCGTTCCGTCGTATGCCTCTATGTTCACGGGTTTGAATCCCTCTGGGAATTCGTGATCCAGCACCTCATCGGTGAAGCATAGTGGGTGCGCGACACCCCTGTATTTGGATGTATCATGGCATTATGACGATTGTAGTGTTCGGTTTTGATTCCGAGCTGTTATTCGGTCAGTATAGTCATTTGGGCAGCCATGATTCTGTGCCGGAACGCGCTTCCTAGATCCGTAGATGGACCTGGCCATACAGACTTTTTTGTGCAGGTCCTCACGTAGATCGTGCGCTGACTTGTGTGCAACATCATTAGCTGCCCTGTCGCGGCCATGGGGTGGTCGACCCGGCTGATCGGCCATTTTATTTTTCGGCTGAATGGGCTCTAAAGCCTCGTCATCGAATTCAAGCAGCAGCTTGTGCTTTGGATAGCTCTTTGTGTGGCGACTACCACCGTACTTTTCTTTAGTGTCAAGCACTTTGTTCCATCTGCTGTTGAGCGTATCCTGCACGGCCTTAAGCCTTTGCTTCTGCTTCTTCAAGCTCCTCGCGGTGGCAATAAGCCTTCTATGGAGGTTCTCTTGTTCCAAGTGCCTTTCCGGGATGATGTGTGCATCATCGTCCGGATTGTTCTCCTCTCCGGAGACAGGTTGATGAGCTTTACCCTCGGCGTCGCCGTGATCGGACAGCGGCTCCGTACTATGTTTGCCGTCCTCAGGCTCATCCTGCTCCATCGCTGGGTCCATGTGGTCGTCATTTCCTTTGGAGTCGACCGGGGCATTATTCTTTCTTAAGCTGTTATCGCTGTTTTTGCTGAGGCGGGATTTGGAGCGGCGCCTACGTCGTCGCTTTGGTTGCTTCTCGAGGGGATTATCCTTCGCTGCATCCTTCCGTTCCTCGTCATTATTTTCTTTGGGTGTATCCACCATGTATATATCGTGTGATGAAGTGGTTGTCCAGCGCATACGTGGCGTGGTTCTATTCCTCTCTGCATAAATCGTCCATACCGTCGATGTCTTGAATCAAAATCAAGCATGTCGGTTAAGTAAATCGACGATTGGGTATTAAGTGGGTGGTGGGTGGGAAAGAATTTCTTAAGTCGTCCGCTTACCACTCGGGCGGACATAGTTGGCCGAGGTCTCTGATAAGGAGAAAGACCTCAATGAATCTAGCACGTTGCCCAAGGCGAGTGCTGAAAAATATCCGTGGAGGTAAACTCCATGATCGGTGCCCAATCAGATTGGATGAGCGCAGGGACGCTGGCGGTTGGAGCATGTGGCGGGGGCGAATCAAGGGTTCAATGACACAGGTCTCGTGGGAGGTGGATTCAGTATTGGCTCTATCGGCTGTGGAGTGTCGCGGCCTCCATGGGGGTCCATCCACCCGTCCTTGGATGGCACGATCTGCTCGGATTGAGGGCGGAGTAGCGCGAGTGTGATCTCTGAACACCGTCCGTGGCGAGGCTAAGTCATGCTCGTCGTGGTTGTGCGGTGCACGACATGGGCTTGAATCTGTCGAAGATCAAGTCTCCGCGGATGTCGGCAGTATAGTTCAAGCTTCCAAACCTGACTGGCCTTGAAGCGTAGCTATCGATCTGCTCGGATGGCCAGCGAGTTGGCCTGATCGAAACCGCCCGAATCTGAAGATTTGTCGGGGAAAAACCTCATCTGGATCGCATCGTTCTTGATGATCGAAGGAGCCATCAAGCCTTTATCGTGGCGACAGATGGAACTCTCAATGAAAGCACCAATGTCGTTGTCAAAATCGGCGGATCTCGGGTAGGGGTCGGTACATGCGTCTAAAGCGGATGGTAACAGGAGGCGGGGACACAATGTTTACCCAGGTTGGGCCCTCTCGATGGAGTAATACCCTACTTCTGCTTGGTTGATCTTGATGATATGAGTATTACAAGAGTTATCTACCACGAGATCGTAGAGGCTAAACCCTAGAAGCTAGCCTATGATTATGATTGTCGTTGTTCTCTGGACTAAACCCTCCGGTTTATATAGACACGGAGGGCTAGGGATTACAGTCGGTTACAAGGGAGAGATCTACATATCCGAATTGCCAAGCTTGCCTTCCATGCAAAGGAGAGTTCCACCGGACACGGGACGAAGTCTTCAATCTTGTATCTTCATAGTCCAACAGTCCGGCCAAGGTATATAGTTAATTTGTCAGAGACCCCTAATCCAGGAATCCCTCAGGGGGTGAATAGGCGCTTTAAAATAATTATGGTTTAGGCTTGAACAAATGCGGACCTAGCGGTTAATCTATCAAGCACAAAACCTACAACAACTAGGCTCACCTATGTGCACCAACAACTTAAACTAAGCAAGATAAACAACTAAGTGATAGCAAGATATATAACAAGAAACACTATAGCTATCACAAAGTAAAGTGCATAAGTAAAAGGGCTCGGGTAAGAGATAACCGAGGCACGCGGAGATGACGATGTATCACTGAAGTTCACACCCTTGCGGATGCTGATCTCCGTTTGGAGGCGGTGTGGAGCACAATGCTCCCAAGAAGCCACTATGTCACAGCCAGATCAGCCCTTGCTTGATTTTCTTACATCCATGCATCATGTCTAAATTTCTTTTAAATTTGAATTGGGGAATTGGAGAGCCTCGAAATCATTTCAAAAATGATCAACATTAAAATTGCTTCAAATGTTTCCAAGAAATGTTCCTTTTCAGCTTTGAAAAATATTGGCAGAATAAAATTCAAACCAATATTTTTAGAGTAATGAAACATTTTATTTTGGGCCTTTGAATTAATTCAATAACTATTTGCATTGGAAATATATTTTATATATAATTAATATATGTCCAAATAATTCTGAACTTAAGTGAGGGCTGTTGGAAATATTCCAAACAGAGCCCACAATTATTTTCAGGGTTTTTGAAAATGCCTTAGCATTTTAATTAAGTCAAAACAATTGCAGAAAACCAGAAAACAATAAAGAGAACAGAAACTCACCAGCCGCCTACCTGCAGCCCACTTACCTCGGCCCGATCTTGTAGTGGCGGCCCAGCCCTGGCGCCTCCTGTCGCCTTCCTCCTCGGGGACAGATGGGGCAGGGCGTGTGCCGCCCAGCCGCCTGCCTTGTGCTCCTCCTCCTCCCTCCACCACTGCCCCTTGCCCTTGCGTCGTTGCTTGCGCCACGCAACCCCCTCGACCCCCCTCACTCTCTGGTCCTCTCTCCCCCTCGCCTCCCTCTCGCCCTCTCCACCATGGCCGAGGCCTTGTGAGCTCGCTGCCCGCCATAGCTTGGCCACCGTCCATCCGTGCCTCCCGATGGGTCAGGAGAACCGCCATGGCCTTGCGTCATCTACACCAACCCATTCGACCATGAGGAGCCCTACATCGCCGCCTCGAGTCGTCTTCCCGAGCACGGCCGCGGACTCCATCGGCGGATTAAATGCGCCTTCCAGTCGTCCCAGGCCAGTGAGCTTTGTGTCGACCTCCCGTGAGCTCACTGCATTTCCCCTCTGTTTCCCTTCTTTCCGTCCTCTAGCCGTCGCGTTCATGAAGCAAGAACCACCGCCGCCCGAACTCCGCGACCATTTGGTCATCCGTGCTAACCAACATGGCGCCGCATTGCGTGATGCCTCGCTAGCGCCTCGGCCTGCGTTTACCGCGCAACTAACCCGCACATGGCGAACTCCGGCCGCGCCTTCAGGCTTCGCCGTCGTTGGCTCGGCCATGATAGACCGGCCTCCGGCACCACTAGATGCCGCGCTGCTAGAGCTCTCCAACAAGCCCAATAACGGCCTCGCCGTGCCACATGTAGCGTTTCGGCGGCGCCACCGTCTCGGGCCTCGCCCGGCGTCAGTCGCCGGTGGGTTTGACCCGCGACCCGTTTGACCACGGGGGGCGGTTGACCCCACAGGTCAATGGCAGTGGGGCCTGACCCGCTAATTAACTAGGATTAGTACCAAATGAATTTAGTTAAACTAATCCCTGCGACATCACGGGACCTTTGTCGGGTTTGACCGGACCGTGACACTGTTGACCTGCTTGACGTCCTGCAGCGTTAGGCGTATGATAAGTCATTTTCTGGATTTAAAATAATTCAAGAAATTCCAGAAATTTGCCTAAACTTCTAAAACTCATAGAAATTCAACCGTAACTCCAAATGAAATAATTAATATATGAAAAATGATCAGAAAAATATGAAGAATATGTTTATGGCACTTTCATGCATGATTGAACAAGTTAACCTCACTGTATAGGATGAATCATGATTAGGGCAACTTATGAACTAGCATTTGGAGTTGGAGTTTAACCTTGTTTGAATTCCACTTCAATTAACTTGGCTAGATATTGCATTAGGTGAATTCAGTACCTTAACATGACATGTCATTCATGTGAATGTGCATTGCATTGATTGTGTTCTTTCTCGATTGCGGTGTTTGTCCCTCTCGGTGAGCGGCGTTAAAGCGATTGTTCGATGACACGATGAAGAACTATATTATCTTGAAGTGCCGAACAAGCAGAACCCCTTGTTCATTCGATATAATCCCACTCTCTCGCTCCTGCTCTATTTTACTGCATTAGGACAACAACGACTCATGTGTTACTTGCTGCGGTAGCTGAACCCCTTTATCCTCTGCATAACTTTGTCATTCCACGGTAATTAGATGAAACCCACTAGCATGAGTAGGGTTGCTTGGCCATGTTGTGCCTACTCATTCATGCTTGTTTGTCATGCACTGCTCTGCTTAGAGTTGAGTCGGTCTGATTCATCGGGGATGAATCGGAGTTTAATGAACATGTCCTCTGTGTGTGAGCTAAGTGTGTGAACACGATTTGGTAAAAGTAGCGGTGAGAGGCCATGTAGGAGTACATGGTGGGTTGTCTCATTGAAACCGTCCTCGAGGAACTGAGTTCTATGTTTGTGATCCATGAAGCAGTTACTACCACACATTGGGATCCTTAAATGACTCTCTAAACTTCTTAACCACCCTTGTCCTCTGTCCGGGAGTTGCAACTAGTTTACGGTGTTTGTAGGATATGTGTTGGAGGCGTGCGTGGCTGACCCTAGGGGTGGGCTATGATGCGGTAGATACACGTGGCCGGTGTACCAGAATGCCCGTTTGGTATCTAGGGAACCTGCACACATCGTTAGGGCTGTATGGGAAACCTCGGCGGACTCCTGCGGATGGAACACGAATAGGCGATAAACTGGACTAGGGACTTGAGTGTTTAGGTAGGTCGTGGCCGACACCCACGTTGGGCTTCCGCTTGAAGGTTGCCGAGTACATGTATGTGTATAGCAATGTAAGTGGTGAGCGTGTGTGAAGAAGTACACCCTGCGGGGTTAATATGATCTATTGAATAGCCGTGTCATGGAAAGGACTTGGGTTTCCTATATCGGTTCATAGACAAGTGAAAGTGGATACTCTAAAATGCAAGATAAGTGTGAGTGCTATGGATGGCATTCTCGTGGGGAGGCAGGGAGCAGGTCCATAGTGGTGTATTGATATGGTGAATATGTGGACTGCGTGTGCATCACCTCAAAGAGTTACTTGCGATTAAGTAGTTCGGGATAGCCACGAGTCAAAGCTGGCTTGCTGCGGTCAAACTCCACCACCCCTTTGTTGATAATGATGCATATGTAGATAGTTACGATGTAAGTCTTGCTGAGTACAATTGTACTCACGTTTGCCTATTTATGTTTTTGCGAGAGAGGCGTCGGTCTCGCTAGTAGTTCCGTGGACTTGACATTTAGCTTGTTACCTCAGCTACGATCTTGTGCCCCCGTGATCTGGTAGATAGTCAGGGCTTCTCAGCCTTTTTCATTTATAGTTATGCGTACTCGAGACGGGTTTAGCTTCGCTTGTGTTTTGATTTGTATGCTCACGAGTGTTGGGTCATGAGACCCATGTTTGTAATATCTAAGCTCCTCGGGCCTAATGAATAAATATTTGAGTCGTAGAGTTATGTTGTGATGCCATGTTGTATTTACATATTGAGCATATTGTGTGTATGTTTGAAATGCTTGATATGTGTGGGATCCGACAATCTAGTTGTTTATCCTTGGCAGCCTCTCATATGGGGAAATGTAGTCTCGTTAGCCACGGCGATAGTAGTCGCTTCTGACCCGGTTCACGGAGTCACCTAGCCCGGCACTCTTGCTTGGACACTTGGTGGCGGCATGTGTTTCACCGTTCCTATATGCATCCCTTGAAATGTCAGCGGTGATATTGAGTCTGCCTAACTGCTACAGCCGGGATACGAGTCCTGTAGCCAGTGCTACAGCCAATTCATACGTTGATGACCGACATGCTCGATGTGATTCATGTATACTGTCCCCATAGGTTAAGCGCCGCTTTGGGTTGTGACTAGCCATGTCGGCTGGGTTCTTTGTCATGTGGATGCTAGCGGCGCTATCATATCGTGAGCAAAAGCATAAGCGGTCCGGGCCATGGTAAGCGACACCATGGGAATCCGTCGTGAGGCAAAAAGTGATATGAGGTGTTACCGGCTAGGTCGATGTGACTTGGAATCGGGTCACGACACACTAGGGCCACCGTAATCTCCTCCGCGCCGCACAATGCAAGATGTCGTGATTCCACCAAGGACCCTTGAGGGTGGTCACGGACCCGTACAAATGGCAACCCTTGAGGCGATCACGAACCATTACACTTTTGCAACCCTTGGGGGCGGTCATGGTACCCGTCAAATTGCTCGGAGCGATCTCCACAACCTAATTGGAGACCCTGGCGCTTTCCCGGAGCTTTACACCACAATGATTGAGCTCCGAACACCACCAACCGTCTAGGGCGCCCAAGCACCCAAGAGGAACCAGCTCAAGGGTACCAAGCACCCAAGAGTAATGAGCTACTCAATTTGTAACTTCCACGTACCACCGTGGAGAACTCAAACCGATCCACCCAATGCAATGGCAAGGGCACACAGAGTGCCCAAGTCCCTCACTCTCAAATCCCACCGAAGCAACAAAAGCTATGGAGGAAAATGAGAGGAAGAACAAGAAGGAGAACACCAAGAACTCCAAGAACTCCAAGATCTAGATCCAAGGGGTTCCCCTCACATAGAGGAGAAAGTGATTAGTGGAAACGTAGATCTAGATCTCCTTTCTCTCCCCCCCCCCCCCAAAAAAAACTAGCAAAATCCATGGAGGGATTGAGAGATAGCAAGCTCGAAGAAGGTCAACAATGGGGGAAGAACACGGGCTCAAGAGATATGGTTCACTGGGGAAGAAGACCCCCTTTTATAGGTCGGAAAAAAAATCCAACAGTATGTGCTTAGCCCGCACGCGAGCGGTGCTACCGCTCCAACTAGCGGTACCACCGCTCGAGCGGTAGTAAAAAGAAAACAGAGCAATGGCTATGAACCTTGGGGGTGGTAGTGCTGCCGGAGCGGTACTACCACCCATCCCAGCGGTACTACATGGGGGAGAAGCGAAATTTCTGAGGCATAGGAAGCAAGGCGGAGGCGGAGGCGAAGGCAGATCTTGAGTAGCGGTACTACCACCCGACCCGAAGCAGGTACTACCGCTTATAGTGATCTTGCTGCACCTGCCTCCCTACTACCTGAACCGACATGAAAAATAGAACCCCCAGAATAAGCAGCGGTAGAAGCCATGAGCCCGGACAGTGAGTGCAGCAACACAAGCGGTACTACCACCGAGCAGAGGCCATCTTACAGCTTACAAGCGGTACTACTGCTATGAGGCGGTACTACATGAGGTGCATCAAGCAAGCCCCAAGCAAAACAGATCCAACGAAAATCAGAACTGCCCTAACTATATATGAGCTCCAAATTGAGCAAACTCAAGCTTGTTGGATTGATGATGACGAGTAGCATAGTAAGAAGAGGTATGGGAGGAATGCCTAAGATATAGAGAGTGAAACCTCCAAAGAGAAGAGCCAACAAAACCTCCAACATCGAAAACATCATAGAAGATGCATGTGAACTCCATTTTCAATGAACTCGAGCTTGTCATGAAGATGACCATAAGCTCTAAAACTCACAAAGAGAAACACCAAACAAGAACCAAGAAGGATGATGTAGTGATGCAATGGTTTGAGCTCTTAACGAACGATACGATCAAGTTACTCATCGAGAGCCCCCCTTGATAGTACGACAACTGATCCTATGACTCAGTCTCTCAACTACCACCATGAGACCGGTACAACATAAACCTATCAAGGGCAAACCTTTTCTTTGCACATAGTCCACTTGAGTTAGATGATGACGATCTTGACTCCCTCAAATTGGACCACCTTTCTTGATTGCGTTGGCTCGACGAAGACTAGTTGATTGCTCCCCCATACTCCACTATGGGTGAGCCACTCTTTGGCACATCTTCACAAGTCCATTGACACCACAATGGAAGGCAAGCTTCAAGCACTTGATCTCTTCATGATGCTCCACTTGGACTTGCACACATAATCTTGATGATGATCACCACTTGATGTTATCCTCTCCATGCAAGCCCATGAAACATCCCGAACCCCACATAGAACACTCATGTAGACCATGGGTTAATACACAAAACACAATGGACAATGCTTACCATACCATGGGATCACTTGATCCCACTCGGAACATCTTGTATGCTTTGTGTGTTGATCGACTTGAGTCACTCATTGTATAGTCTTGATCAAACTTGAATCTTTCAAATCTCTTCATTAGGATGATGTATTGAAGGTAAACATGAATTTCCACAAACTACTTCTTCAAGACATGCTTGCAATAAGCTCAACTCTCACATGACCAATCTTTGGATAATTCCTTGAACAACACCTTGGTCAACTCATAAACTCCTTGAAACCAACACATGGACTTCAAGAAAAGCCTATGGACAAATCCTTCAAGTATAACTCAAGGTAACCAATAGTACATAGAGATTGTCATCAATTACCAAAACCAAACATGGGGGCACCACATGTTCTTTCAATCTCCCCCATTTTGGTAATTGATGACTATCACTTTCAAGAGAGTTTATATAAGGAATTATGCATCACCATGCAATGCAACAACCGACAATGCATGCGTATGAGATGCAAATGCTTAGGAACAAAACCAAAGCAAGAAGAAATTAGTTTCTAAACTTCTCCACAAAACTCTCTGAAACCTCTCCCTCATTGGCATCGATTGCCAAAATGGGCGAAAAGCTTAGAAAGCCCATAAAAATTGTGTTCCTCCATAAATTGTGTATTTCTCAGCAAGAGAGTGGAATGCAATACTGACGGATCTAGGGTTCTGTAGACCCTTGAGAGGTTTGAATTCTGGCGTGCGTGCGAAGAACTCGTCCTCCTCAGTCTGCCTGCTCACTTATCTTACAGCCTAGCTCGATGAACTGAATGGAAAAGAGACACAGCAGTTTACCCAGGTTCGGGCCACTTTGCGGTGTAATACCCTACCCCCGCTTTGAGGTGGATTGGCCTCGAGGGGATGAGGATGAACTGGTACAGTGGGAGAACAGCCTCAGGAGGAGAGGTGTTCTTGTGCTTGATGAGCTGGTGGGTGAGAGGATGGTCTGAATGATCCGTCCCCTTCTATGGTGGTGGCTAAGTCCTATTTATAGTGGCCTTGGTCCTCTTCCCAAGCGTAGGCGGGAAGGGATCCCACAACGGCCAAATTCAAAGGGGGACAGCTAGTACAAGCTATCCTGACAAAAGTAGTCTTCGCCTGCAAAAGCCTCTAGTTATGACACCATGGTGGGCTCGGCGATGACCTCCGTCCTGCCGTCCTGGCGGTCTTGGTCTTGTTGCACCGGAATGGAAACCTTTGCCTGATTCCTTGGGACTCGGCGCCTGCGCTTGCCTCCTTAGCACCAAAGAGGAAACTGGTACATTGCGCCCGCTGGTGCCCCCTGGCCTTGGGCGTCATGGCTCACGTCATCTGGACCTCACGAGGTGAGCCTTTCATAGATATATCCACTACTCGGGAGCCAGCCTGAGGAGGCCACTCCTTGTGAAGGTCTTGGTGTCGCCCGCCTCGCGAGGCTTGGCCCCTCGCGAGGGTCTTGAGTTGTTGATGCTGAAGCCGGGCCGTACCAGGCCGTTGATGGAGCCACATCATGGGCCGCAGGCAGGCAAGTCTGGGTACCCCCGTTCCCAGAACACCGACAGTAGCCCCCGGGCCCAAGGCGCGCTCGGACTTGGCTTCGAGGTGAAGCCAAAGGGCAAGTGTGGAGCACCGCGGGCCCTAACTGCCTGCGGCCTCGGTTGACGCGTAGCGATTGATTAGACGTGGGCGTCTTTGCTTCCCCATGCATCCTCAATAGCCGTTCGACTTGATGACACTCTGCTGCATACAGAGAAAAACCATCATTGCGTGAGATCATGGAGGTCGGCGGTTGGCCTCTGTCCGGTTATAAATGAGGGGAGGGGCAGAGCCCCCCTCGCTCATCTCCATATTCTCGCCATCCACTCCTTCTTCCTCTTCACCTCGCTGTAGTATCCATGGCGCCGATCGGAGATTCTCTGCGATGGATAAGGAAAACCCCGGGAGGCAGGGGCCGCTCCCTTGAAGAAAAAGGCTTAATCGCCCCGCGATGTCGGCGAGAGGCCAGAGGTGGCGAGCCTTGGCTCTGGCGGCCTCCGCCTAGTTTCCCGCTCCTCTATCGCTGCGCAAGGCTCGGAGGGGCGATATAGCGCCCGCGCGGGCTCGACCATAGTGGCCAGGCTGAGGTTGCTGTGAGCTGCCGGCCCGTGAACCCGCGAAGGCTCCTCGCCTTGAGTTAAGTGGTGTGGGTGGCGTGCCACAGCGCCGCGTGGATCCAGTTCCATGGTTCTTCGCCGAGATGCAGCTGAGAGCCACTGAGCTGTGGCTGCAGCATGGTCTTGTAGTCTAGTCATGGGCGGAGGTGAGGTCGTCGCCGGGAAAAATCTTCATGACCGAGGATGGGGCGAGGTCGCCCGTGCTGTCGCGTGGAGGGCCCTCGCCATCCACTTGAGTATGATGGTGCCTCCGCTGTTCTTCAAGGTCTTGACGAGGAAGGCCGTCTGAGAAATGCTGCCCGGGGAAGCAGCCTGCGTGGCGCGGCTGCGGGCGTCGAGCCTGCCTCTGGTCCTGAGCGAGCTCCTCCGGCCGGCGGCGACTCACAGGAGTCTAGCGACTCTCCCGAGCCTGGAGATTCTCCGAAGTCGAGTGACGACAGCTACGTGCCATCGAGCTCTCGCCGTGCTCGGAGCATGGCAGCGGCGTCCTCTTAGCGTCGTCGGTGATGCCCAGCAGTCGGGGCTCCTTGAAGCTTCCTTCTTTTGTTTCCCTGCGAGGAATCGAGACAAACCCCGTGGGGGTATGTAAAGAACCTGTAATGCTTTTGCTCCGATGTTTACTACTCCTAGTATAAGTTGCAGCTATGTGTCTTGCTTCGGCATTGCTCCCCCTTTTCGTTCTCGCGGTAGCTTAGCGCTCTACGCCGGCAGGTCCCAGTCCCCAGGCAGGCTTGACCGTCAATTGGTATGCCAGTCGATGCCGTGGTCAAGGCGAGGAGGTGGCGGCCCAAGGTCGATAAGAAGCTCTGAGGTGCGATTCTCAAAGGTCCCCTTTGGCATGCAAGTAGCTCCACGAAGGCGAAAAGGAAGCGGCATTGTCGTCACGAGATTGCGAGTGAAAAATTCGGACAGCGGGTTCACGCTAATCGTCTGGTGACTTATCTTAATGAGCCTAAGGTGATTCCTTTGCGCGATGCGTGATTGTGCTTTAGCGGTGGTGCTACCAGGTAGGGCTCACGCTGGCCTCCCCTTTCCTCGCTCATCTAAATGCTCGTCGTCCGGGGTCGACCCTCGGCGAGGCTCAGCTGCGCTGGTATGCAGGTCGCGATGCCGTGGTCAAGGCCAGGGGGTGAGGGCTGGAGAGTTAGTAGGAGCTCTGGTAGCGGTGCTCAGGGGAACCCCCCTTTAACATGCAAGTGAATTGCATGAAAAAGGGATGTGTGAGGGCTGCATGTAGTTAAGCTCTAGAGATTCCTGCAGGTTAGTCAAGAGGAGAATATAACTCATAGTTAAGCTTGCTGTCCTACCGCTGATCTTTCATAAGAAGATGAAGGCACCGAGGATCTAGTGAGGTGGCGTCTGTGTGAGGGCCATGACGAGCTTGATCTCCTGATTTGTCGGCGTTGCGAGGAAGGACCCGAGCACAAGCGCCGTGCCAGCATGTGTAGCCCCGTTCTTGGGGATGAAGCGGGAGGCCGTTCAGCAACGCGGGAGGCCGCGAAGGGCAATAAACAACAGGCAAGTGGGTGATAACATAAATCATCTCATGGATAGGTAGAGCTAGTTCTGATAGATGCAAAATGATACATGCCACGGGGACGGACCCATGTGGCTTGGGGATGATGCAGCCCGAGGGGCGCCCCAACTGAATAAACTGGAAAATGTCACCTGGCACCATTGCTGAAGAGATGTTGGAGTAGCTAAAGGCAGCGTCTTTGAAAAGCCGCTCCTCCACGAGCCACAGGTCTTGAACCTTAGGAGCTCACAGGGGCCAGGAGGCTCATGAAGAACCGTTGCCATTTCATCAAGACCGCTGGTGCACGGCCTCTGAGCCGCCCGGGGCGCTCCAGAGTGGCGGCTGGAAGGTAACAACTGCGTTCGGCAGACCAAAGGGCATCTGAGCGTACGTGAGAGGCCCTCACACCGACACTTGCTGCGCAATGGCGAGCGCTCTGAGATCTGACCCTATTGGCCCAAGAATGTTGATCTGGGCGTGCGACTCATTATCCTCGTGAGCAAGGAGCCGCCGCGCATGGCTCTCGCCTCTTGAAGCTCCTCGGTTGCCTTGGTGATGAACTCCTTGAAGGAAATATGCCCTAGAGGCAATAATAAAGTTATTATTTATTTCCTCATATCATGATAAATGTTTATTATTCATGCTAGAATTGTATTAACCGGAAACATGATACATGTGTGAATACATAGACAAACATATAGTCACTAGTATGCCTCTACTTGACTAGCTCATTAATCAAAGATGGTTATGTTTCCTAACCATAGACATGTGTTGTTATTTGATTAATGGGATCACATCATTAGGAGAATGATGTGATTGACATGACCCATTCCGTTAGCCTAGCACTTGATCGTTTAGTATGTTGCTATTGCTTTCTTCATGACTTATACATGTTCTGTAACTATGAGATTATGCAACTCCGTTTACGGGGGAACACTTTAGGTGCTACCAAGCGTCTGGCGTAACTGGGTGATTATAAAGAATTACTACAGGTGTCTCCAAAGGTACATGTTGAGTTGGCGTATTTGAGATTAGGTTTTGTCACTCCGATTGTCGGAGAGGTATCTCTGGGCCCTCTCGGTAATGCACATCACTATAAGCCTTGCAAGCAATGTAGCTAATGAGTTAGTTACGGAATGATGTATTACGTAGCAGTAAAGAGACTTGCGTAGCGAGATTGAACTAGGTATTGGATACAGCGATCAAATCTCGGGCAAGTAACATACCGATGACAAAGGAACAACATTATGTTGTTATGCGGTTTGACCGATAAAGATCTTCGTAGAATATGTAGGAACCAATATGGGCATCAGGTTCCGCTTATTGACCAGAATAGTTCTCGGTCATTTCTACATAGTTCTCGAACCCGTAGAGTCCATGCAACAAGGTTCGATGGCGGTTATATTATGAGTTTAGATGTTTTGATGTACGAAGGAGTTGAGTCCCGGATGAGATCGGGGACATGGCGAGGAGTCTCGGAATGGTCGAGGCGTAAAGATTCATATATTGGATGATATGTTTAGGCTAAGGGGTCAAGCCCATGAGGCTTTAGGTCGGTGCAAAAGGAGTTTCTGCGGAGGCGAGGGGCCAAAGCCAGCCGGAGACCTGGCGTCTGGCCGTGGGCGACGCCGAGAATATGGGCGTCTGGGCGGGCATATGCAGTGTGGCGTTTGGTCACTGGGTCGAGTGGGACTCTTGCCTTTCGGGAAAAACCGACTTTGAGGAGGCTTTGCTCAAGTTTCGACCAGGGCTCAACATATAAATAGAGGGCAGGGCTAGCACCAAAGAGACAACAATTGATCCTTGGATCTCTTAGGCGTGTCTGGTGCCCCCTCCACCATATTCCACCTTGGTCATATCGTCGCGGAGTTTAAGCGAAGCCCTGCGCCGATGAGAGCATCATCATAAATCCTGCCCGTCGTCTTGTGGAACTCATCGAAAAATTTCTTTGGATCGGAGTCAGGGGATCGTCATCGAGCTGAGCGTGTGCTGAACTTCCGGAGGTGCCGTCACGTTCGGTGCTTGGATCGGTCGGATCGTGAAGGCGTCGACTACATCAACAGCGTTGTCATAGCGCTTCGCTTTCGGTCTCGAGTGCGTGGACAATACTCTCCCCTCTCGTTGCTATGCCATCACCATGATCTTGCGTGTGCGTAGGAAATTTTTGAAATTACTCGTTCCCCAGCGATGGCATCGAGCCAGGTTTTATCGTTGATGTTATATGCGAGTAGAACACAAGTGAGTTGTGGGCGATACAAGTCATCTGCTTACCAACATGTCATACTTTGGTTGGCGGTATTGTGAGATGAAGCGGCCGGACCGACATACAGCGTGCGCTTACGAGACTGGTTTTCACCTTGTGAGCACTCGTTGCTTAAAGGTGGTGGCGGGTGTCTGTCTCTCTCACTTTAGTTGAACCGAGTGTGGCTCGCCCGGTCCTTGCGAAGGTTAAAACAGCACCAACTTGACAAACTATCATTGTGGTTTTGATGCGTAGGTAAACGGTTCTTGCTCAGCCCGTAGCAGCCCGTAAAACTTGCAACAACAAAGTAGAGGGCGTCTAACTTGTTTTTGCAGGGCATGTTAATGATGTGATATGGTCAGGCGTGATGCTATATTTTATTGTATGAGATGATCATGTTTTGTAACGAGTTATATTAGCTGGCGAGAGCCATATGGTTGTCGCTTTATTGTATGAAATGCAAGCGCCATGTAATTGCTTTACTTTATCACTAAGCGGTAGCGATAGTCGTAGAAGCAATAGTTGGCGAGGCGACAACGATGCTCGATGGAGATCAAGGTGTCGGCGCGGTGATGATGGTGATCAGCGATGCTTGGAGATGGAATCACAAGCACAAGATGATGATGGCCATATCATATCACTTATAATGATTGCATGTGATGTTTATCCTTTATGCATCTTATCTTGCTTTGATTGGCGGTAGCATTATAAGATGATCTCTCACTAAATATCAAGAAGTGTTCTCCACGAGTATGCACCGTTGCGAAAGTTCTTCGTCTTTGAGACACCACGTGATGATCGGGTGTGATAGGCTCTACGTTCAAATACAGCGGGTGCAAAACAGTTGCTGCAGCGGAATACTCGAGTTAAACTTGCGAGCCTAGCATATCTGAGATATGGCCTCGGAACATGGAGACCAAAAGGTCGAGCGTGAATCATATAGTAGATATGATCAACATAGTGATGTTCACCATTGAAACTACTCCATCTCACGTGATGATCGGACATGGTTTAGTTGATTTGGATCACGTAATCACTTAGATGACTAGAGATGTCTATCTAAGTGGGAGTTCTTAAGTAATATGATTAATTGAACTTAAATTTATCATGAACTTAGTCCTGGTAGTATTTTGCAAATTATATTTGTAGATCAATAGCTCGGCGTTGTTGCTTCCCTATGTTTGTTGCTTTCATATGTTTTATATGTGTTCCTAGAAAATTGTATTGAAAATGTTAGTAGCAATGATGCGGATTGGATCCGTGATCGAGGTTTATCCTCATTGCTGCACAAAAAATTATGTCCTTAATGCACCACTAGGTGACAGACCTATTGCAGGGCAAGATCGCAGGCGTTATGAGCGTTTGGCTAGCTCAATATGATGACTACTTGATAGTTTAGTGCACCATACTTAGCGGCTTAGAATCGGGACTTCAAAGGCGTTTTGAGCGTCATGGACCATATGAGATTTCCAGGAATTGAAGTTAATATTTCAAGCAAATACCGAGTTGAGAGATATGAAGTCTCCAACAAGTTCTATAGCTAAAAGATGGAGGAGAATCGCTCAACTAGTGAGCATGTGCTCGAGATAGTGCAGGTACTACAATCGCTTGAATCAAGTGGGAGTTAATCTTCCGGATAAAATAGTGATTGACAGAAATTCTCTAGTCACCATCACCAAGTTAGTAGAACTTTGATGAACTATAATATGCAAGGGATGGCGAAAGTAATTCCCAAGCTCTTCGTGATGCTGAAATCGTGAAGGTAGAAATCAAGGAAAACATCAAGTGTTGATGGTTAACAAGACCACTAGTTTCAAGAAAGGGCAAAGGGAAGAAGGGAACTTCAAGAAGAGCGGCAAGCAAGTTGCTGCTCAAGTGAAGAAGCCAAGTCTGGACCTAAGCACGAGACTAAGTGCTTATCTGCAAAGGGACTAGTCACTAGAAGCAGAACCACCCCAAGTATTTGGTGGATAAGAAGGATGGC
>JAHIAM010001604.1:0-34496 GCA_021605205.1 Aegilops longissima
GGTGGGTGGGCGTTGAATTTCTTCATCGTCGCATCCCAACCTTCTGTCCGTAGTCGGCCGGGGCTCTCCGGATAAAGAGAGACTTTAGTGAATTCAGGATGTCGCCAAAGGCGAGTGCTGAAAGATGTCCTGTGATGAACTCCATGACGGCGTCCAATCGGATTCGATTGGCGGTATGCGGAGGTTGAGCAGGGAGAGTCAAGCACCACTGAGTCAAGGTCTTCGCCGGAAAGACGGGGATGGAGTTCGGCTCGATCGCCGTTGAGATTGTAGCCCGGCGGTGTCAACCAACCATCCTTGATCGGCTGAAACCGGCTCCGGATTAAGGGTGGGGCGGGCACCGTCTTGACCTCGAGGCCTTGTTGGTGGGAGAGCTAGATCGTACCCATCGAGGCGATTGTGGCGGCGGCTTGGGCGTGGCTCGAATCCGTCGAAGGTCAAGTCTCCGCGGACATCGGTAGTATAGTTTAAGCTTCAAATCTGACGATGGCGGGGGCTGGCTGTCGATCTGCTCCGGATGGCCAAGCAGATTGGCCCGCGATTGCAAAAGCCGCGAATCGAAGATCTGTCCGGGAGAAAAGTCTCACCACTGAACCCCGTTGTTGATGATCGAAGGCCATCAGGCCTATAGGTGACGACACAGAGGAACTCTCAATGAAAGCACCAATGTCGATTGTCAAAACCGGCGGATCTCGGGTAGGGGTCCCGAATTGTGCGTCTAGGCGGATGGTAACGGAGACAAGGGACACGATGTTTTACCCGGTTGGGCCCTCTCGATGGGGTAATACCCTACTCACCTTGATTAATATTGATGACATGGGTAGTACAAGAGTAGATCTACCACGGATCGGAGAGGCTAAACCCTAGAAGCTAGCCTATGGTATGATTGTTGTTAGTCCTCACGGACTAAAACCCTCCGGTTTATATAGACACGGATAGGGTTAGGGTTACCACAGTCGGTTATAATGGTAGGAGATCTACATATCATATCGTAAGCTTGCCTTCCACGCCAAGAAAGTCCCATCCGGACCTGGGGCAAGTCTTCAATCTTGTATCTTCATAGTCTAGGAGTCCGGCCGGCGGTGATAGTTCGGCTATCCGGACACCCCTAATCGAGGACTCCTCACTCACCATGTCACAGTCATCTCCTTATTCCTCTCGGTTGTTTACCATGTTGACAACACGGAGGCAGCCTTGTGCCCGAGAGAACCAAGGCGGAGGGCGATGGTGAGGCCTCGAACGAGAGCGAGCAGGGCAGGGAAGATCACGATAGCCGTGGGAGGCGGGGCGACGGCGGTCCCACCGGCGCTGGTTTGGCTTTGGCGGCTCTAGGAAGAAGAGGCGAAGAAAGCGACAGGCGTTGAATGTCAATCGAGCGGTCAAGGTTGGCACAATCATTTTTTGACTAAGCGGACACCGTAGCATACTTTTTATATATAGGAAGAAAGCTGCGAGGAAAATCGTTCGTCATGCGTCCTCCTCCTCACGAGGCGTTAAGCCACATAAGTGACTAGCACCCTTGGTTTTCAGCAGAGAGGTCTTGGGTTGAGTCCGAGGAACTCTCAATTTTGTCCTCCTTCCTTCCTCACAAAAAAGGAAAGAAAATCAAAAGACTTGGGAAGGCGTCTGAGAACAAGCTAGTGTACCCGATAAAGAGACATTGCGAGTTTTAGAAAAAAGAAAGGCGTGCTCCTGTGGCTGGTTGAATCCAAACCTAGACTATGACTATATATGGTGCTATGCTACTCTACAAGTAATGGCGACATATCCAACGTTAGCTTCTCCTCTTCTCTACTTACTACGCCTAGCATCGGAAGCTCACAGCATGACAACCATGTCCATTGGCTGCTCGTCCACTGCTCTTGTGAGGCAACAACCGAATATCGCCAAGTCGCCACCCGTACCATCGCTGTGGGTCTCATCACACCCTTGCGACCAGCTTACCGTAGCCGATTGCTCATCGCAACCCGCTGCCGTTGGTGTGGTGCCTTCTCTTTGCAAATCACCTTGAGTCATCCGTCGCGTCTCAACCACAATCATAACCGGCGAGTCTTCTACAAATGCGAATCATGGGGTAATAATATGTTTAAGTGTTGTTCTGCTGCTTTCGTTGCTGATTTTTTAATAGTTTGGTTGATGATCTTCCAATTTGATTAGATGCGAGAAAAGGGAAGATTAGTGTGATTTGTATTTTGGGAATTCTTGGCGTGGGGAATGCAACTCGCTGATTATTTAGTTAGCGAGGAATCCCAATACCAGCAGGTTGGGGTGTTGGACAAATGGCTGAAGGAGCGATAGAAGAGGAAGATCGAGCGGAAGGTTAAAGATGTAGTTCCTCGATCATGGCCAAGCAACACTCTTGCTGAGCGGCCTTAACGACAATGAGGAGATGAAAGAGCTTGTGAAGATAATGGGCAAAATCGATGTGCTCTGTGGGATGATTGTCTCTTTATTTGCGTGTATGTAGCTTTTCGTGATGTATTCGATTGGCTACGACATGAGCACTTTTTTGAAACTAGTAATGAATGAAACACATGTAGCAAGCTGGGCGTAGTGTTGTGAACATCTAATGATTTCTATTGCGGAAATCAGGGGTATCCTTTTGCTCATATAAATAAATAAATAGCGAGAGGCCAATGTCGGATCAGCTTTGTTCTCATTCGAAGGCGTCGAGCAAATTGCAGTCCAACAGCAAACTATGTCATCAAATTCAAGTTTCACAGCCAAATATGAGTACAACTAAACAACAATGTCATCATGTTTTAGTTGTCATACAATCACCAACACAAATCAACATACATAACAAGTGATGTTCTCACGGCAAAATACTAAACAACATGTTCATCAGGTTTGATTGTCATAGCAAACACAATTTCACATAGTAGATAAAAAGCGTCTTCGACGAGCAAATCGACAAAAGCAATGTAATCATCATCCGCAGCAGCAGCGTCAACATCTTACCATGTGTATCGGTCGAATCGTAATTCCCCACGGTGTCATCTTCTTCTTAGTCCTCAACGTCCTCGAGCGTTGGCTTCTTCTTGATCAACTCTTGTATGTCCACAGCCACGAGAGCAATCTTTTCGCGGCGTCATTGGCGTGATGGTTCTCAAAGATATTAGGAACATCGTGTTATCTTGTACATCGGGGCGATGTAAGCATCATCTTGTTGTGCAACTTCATTAAACGAATTCCTCTGCTCAAACCTTTGCAATACTCTCCGGTCATCGCTTCGTGCAAATGTGTCTTCCAAGAAAATATCGTGTTGCTTGATTTGCCAAAATAAAGGCTCGTTGATCAGTACGCCGCCTTGACATTGATGGATTTGAAATAATCATCAGCTCTGGGTTTTGCGATCTGGAAAATAGGTTATACCAGCGACAGCTGCAGAACCACACACGATGATCCTCGGCTGGAGATATCTTGCAATTGAACAATATACATTATGTTAGCATACATTTCAGTTGTCTCTTTGTCATCGTATCCGTGCTCATGATGGCCACTGTTTTGTGTCTTCTGCCTTCGTCTCGTGCAAGGGTGTTGTGGCGCACATCTCCAACAAGCATAAGATTCATAATGTCTTACCAGTGTCGGGACCCATTGCTAGTGAGTAAAGGGCATCATCAACTGCCCATCCTCCGCATCTTCTTAACCTATGGTTAGAAAATAGACAAGCTGATCATCTTATGTACTCAATATATTAAAAAAGCTGGCGATGCACTTCAAAAGCTTACATGGTTCTTGAACCATTTACGCAAATCCTGCCATAACCAGTTTGTCAATGTTTCTTGGATTTTGTGGCGATAACTCCTCTTTGTAGATGCTGCACAACATAGTGATCACGTCAAACATCTAAATATATAAGAATGTGCTGCAAGTTTAGTAGATTACGATGTATAAGCTGCGATCTGCACTTACTTGATATAAGGTAGTATCTCGGACAGTTATTCAACACATACCAAACCATTTTGTCCAAATCTTTAGGTTTGTCCTCTTGTCGACTCTTCCACAACTTTCGAGCAGAATAATCGAAAACATTGAGCCGGGATTGTCTTCACCCACCTCTTTGCTAAGCTGATCAGTTGTTTCAATGTATTTTGAGCAGAATGTCAATGCTACAGTAGCAATGTAGGCCTCTGCAATGGAACCCTCGGGTCTAGCTCTGTTCCTAACATAGCCCTTGAAAGTGCCTAGCCGCCTTTCAATAGGGTACATCCAGCCATCTTGTCTTGGACCTCTAAGTAGTGCCTCATCGGGTAGATGAACAGCCAAATGCACCATCACATCAAAGAAAATTTGGAGGATATATCTTCTCAAGGTCGCATAGGATAGTTGGTATCTTGTCTCTAAGGCGCTCCAAAGCATCTATCTGATATTTCTCTGCGAGTTCACGAAGAATTGTCCCAACTCTGCAACTGCTCTGTATAAGTCAGGCGGCCCAATCCTCTAAGGATAACAGGTAAAACCCTTTGAAGTAGGGCGTGGCAGTCATGAGTTTTCAACCCTTGTACCTTGTTTCCATCTGCTGACTCTCCTTTCGGGGTTGGAAGCAAATCCATGTGGGAATCTCACACGTGTGAGGACCTCATAGAATTCTTTTCTTTTTACCTTGTCCAAGGCGTACATAGCGGTGCCATATCCGTGGTTTACCTTCATCTTGCACTGCAAATCCTTTACGATACCAGGTGTGTCAAATCAATCCTAGATTTTAAGGTATCTTCGTCTTGCCTTCAATGTTAAGAAGTGTGCGATAATCTTGTCACATATATTTTTCTCGATGTGCATCACATCAAGATTATGCCGCAGATCAAATCTTTCCAATACTCCAAGTCCCACAAAGTGGACCAGCGGGTAAACAATAATCTCTCTTCTACCGTACCACGCTTCCTTTTCCGCTACCATTACGAGGATGGTTTCTTGGTGTAATATGCGACCTTCTCTAATTCCACTTGCAACTCATCGGCGGTGAGCCTCTTTGGCGCATCCACGGTTTTCATGCTTTGCATTGAACACATGTCTTGATATTTTCTAGGATCGGCTTGTCCTTGGCAAGAGAAGCGGGGTGTCAATGTAGCAGATCTTGCTAAGTATTGCGTATGGCGGTAGATTCTGTCACAGCGAACACACATTGTAACCATGTATCGTTTGCCACGACATAGTGCCCAAAGCCGGATAATCATGGATGCACCAAATTACAATAGCGAGAAAGAAATCAAGCTGGTGGGCTGCTATATAGGTCTCGGTGAGAACACCCTTCCATAGTTGTTGAAGTTCCTCCACAAGAGGCTCCATGAACAAATCAAAATCCTTTCCGAGGACTTTTTGGACATGGGATGAGCAAGGCCATCATGTAGTTTGATTCTTTAGTGCAGACATTTGGAGGCATGTTGTAAGGATAACAAGCCTGGCCACATGCTATATGTGGCGCTGGTGGCCAAATGGGTTAAATCCATCGAAGCTAAGCCAAGTCTAATGTTTCTCGGGTTAGCACAAACTCTTTGTGTTTATCATTGAAGCTTTTCACTCACTACCATGAGATGGATGGCTCATTACATTCGATCTCTGTACTCCTGGTTCCTAGAATGCCACAGTACATCCTCTCTTGTTTCAACATCATGAAACAACCTCTACAATCTTGGTGTAATTGGAAAATGTCTCGAACATTATGAGGAACCCTCTTCACAACATCGCCATCTTTCCATCTTGATGATTTGCATTTGGGCATTCACTTAAGTTGGCATAATCCTTCGGAGCAGAACACAATTATTCTTACAAACATGGATCATATCATATCCAATTCCAACTGCCGAAGGAAATTCTTCATTTCTTTGTAGGTGTGTGGCAGCTCGAGCGCTTGTCTGGGAAAGATTTGCGGAAAGCAGCCAACATCGCATCGAATGATTTGTTGGTCATCCGCTCAGATGTCTTCACACGAAGAAAGGTGACCATAGCTGAGAATCTTGACAGTTTATTTCCTGGGGTGACATCAACGTTGCATTGTTCCAACATGCGGGCCCACCATTTTTCTTCTGCGGTGAAAGTTCACGGAATGCGAGCATTTAGTAGCATTATTTCAATGTTGGTCAAACTCACTGGCTCCACCACCACCTCCTCCTCTTCCACACGAGCATCAGGCGAGATCAAGATGGTGATCTGCTGCTTCCACAGTCAATAACATTGGCGTTCACAGCTTCACCATGATGAACCCACCTAGTATATGTGACCGACATCCCATACAAGTGTAGATGATTTTGCACGGTGGTTGGTGTCTTGTAACTGAATTCATACAAGCTGCTACAGCAGGCGAGCACATCTGATTTGGGACCACCATACTCAGCTCGATAAAGTTCATGAAGTTTTCAACCCCTCGACATATGCAGCGGAGAATCTTGAGAGAAGTTATCAAGTCTGTCCATCATTGAACATACAAATTAGTTCTTCTACTAGATATTATAGGAAAAACATATATGCTTTTTATGAAGTCGAGAAAAAAAATACCTAGGTCGATGTCTAAAGCTATGGCAAGATATTTGAATGAGCAGATCTAAATAACGAAATATATGTAAAGCTAATTCAGCAAACAGATTTGAGTGCTAAATTATGGCAGAGCTGTTTTGGTCAATGAGGCCGAGCACACAGCCATCGAACTATCGAAGGCCATCGCAGCAACAAAGATCGAGTATAAAAGGTGTAGAGCTATTTCACCTAACAGATTGGCTACTAGACCATGGCAATCTCGTCACAATAAATATATGGCAGGATATTTTAGCAACTAATCGGCCTTGGCATGCCATCTCAGCTAAGCAGTTGAGTGCGAGCAGGGCAAGGAAGCTTCTTAAGCGAGCATATTGACGATAAACTACTTGACAAGCGGTGAGATTAACAGCGTCTATCGGCTAACATTCAGCGCTACACCGACATGAGCGGGGCCTCGGTCTAGAATCGCATGCCGTGGGAGAAGCTAACCGCCGTGCGTCTCCACGAATGTCGCCCGGTGATGGCGTGGCTGACCACCGTCGCCTCCACAAACGTAGCGGAGGTGGCGGCGCGGCTGAAGGGCGGCAATCTCGAGGCGTCTTGTGGGGCGAGAGGATCACCGTCGTCCCTCGATGAACATGGCGCCGGCGTGTCGGTCTGCGGCGGGGAGGCGGCTTTGGCGGGCGAATGGAGTGGAGGGGCGGGGGAGGGTTTGGGGAATATTTGGCGAAGGCGATTGAATCGGTTGGGGAATTTTTGTGTGTGTGTGTGTGTGTGGGGGATTTTTGCGCGATGGGCGGGGAGTTTGGCGCATGGTCGGTTTCTCAAGTGCAGTTCCACGTGTTAGTGAAGAGCAAGCCGAGCGCGTTCGTTTGCGTGAGCCGTGTGCAGGACCCGAGCGTGTGTGGGGTGCAATCGACGCGACGAAGTCTTGTGAGTGTACGCCTTTTTCCTTTTAAACTAGGTGCCGCCCTAAAAAAATGTTGCTTCGCGCGATCCATCGATACTACTACTAGTAATCCGGTAATCCCGACTAAGCAAGTAGCGGTAAGGTCTTTTCCCATACGATATCTTTGGGAGGTTGGCTTAGTTGGGTTTTTAGATTTGTCTCGGTTCAATAAAAGCGAGTTGGTGATGATGGTGTGCCTATTATCCTGCAATATAGGCGTTTGATCTATATCTAACGGATAGGAAGGAAACTATGACAATTTACCGCACTCCTCTCCACATTTGCGAGATAAGGCTTTCCCTCGTTCATCCTTTTCTCCCACAAGATTTTGATCTTCCGTACAGCATACGAGCATCTTACTAATACTCCTACAATATGTATATTATTGTGAAAGTTCATATACGGCGAGATTAATGCAAACACTGCAGATTTTCATTACATTTGAACTTTTATAGGACAGAAAAATAAAAAACCCGACCCTAAACCTATTCTACTGGCGTAAGCGTCCATGTATGGGGCGGGGTTCAAGACCGTGAAGTGAAGGTGCGGTCTCCGGCGAGGAAGAGTAGAACACGGGATCTGAGACCGGCCGGTTGGCACACCATGCCCTGCGCCTCCATGCCCTACTCATCCTCGGAGAGTCCCGACCTCAGCGATGCAGACGTTGGGCGGCAAGTAGGACCCGTGGTAGCGGTGCTCCGTCGTCGGTCGCCAGCGTGGCCCCGCTTGTGCGATCGCGTCGCGTCCGCGTTCGGCTACGCCGCTATTGCGTCGTGAGCGACTTGGCGGCGGCGACCTCGAGCTTCATCCCGAACAAAGCTCTCCGCGGGCGTTCGCACTTGCGATCATGGCGGATGTGGTGCGGTAGGAGGATGATGCGCTATGGTGTGCGGGTTAGCTGGGCGTTGCCGCTTTAAGTAGCGCATTCGGTGAATAGCGTCCGGGTCGTCATTAAGTTGCGGAGTTGGTTCCTCGGGCACGAGCCTCTTAACGACGACATATGAATGGGCGGCATGAATGCGGGCAGTGGCGCCGGCTGGGAGCGCGCAGCAGCGGCGCGAGGGCGAGGCTTTGGTGTGCGGGGTAGTCGATTCGCGGTCGTGGCAACATTGGAATGCCCTTTGCTCAAATGTGATCCCGCATGTCATTGAAAAAGCAAGATGACCGGCATGGTCTCAGGTCGAGAAGGATGCAGTTGGCGGCGCTACACCACTTGACGGCGGCGCGGCGCCCGTGCATCCTCGGCGAGCTGGGTGTTGGGGTGTGTTTGGATTGTGGCCAAAGTGCACCTTACAAAATTTTGGTCATGACCCAAAGATTGGTCTTTGTTTGGATGGTTGCCATTTCTTTGGCATGCCAATGAACTCTAGCCAACTCTAGTTCATTTTTCTTGCCAATGTCGGCCAAATCATGGAAACCAATACCTCAACCAAAATTTTGGCTACCCAATGCTTTGATGGGGCAACCTTGGGCACAAACCAAACATACCGTTGGTGGTACCACAGCACTAACGCCACCCTCGGCTGCTTGAAACCGACCGTTCTCTCGATGATATGGCGTGTAAGCTCACCTTGATTGCCGTGTCGAGGCGGTCTTGGAGCTGCGCATACATTGTTGGCTAACGACCCCATGAATGGTTGTCGGTGGCGAGGAGGTCGTGGGCCAGCTCCTCCATTGGACTAGTCTGCGCTATGTCGGTTTCCCTGTTTTCCCGACCATATTCGAGTGCCAGTGCTCCGCCTTGCGCATTAGGCCTTTCACTATGTAGGCCAAGCGAGACAACTTATTGTTTATTTGAGCCGTTCAAGTGTAATCATGTGGCGTTTGCTTATTTGTCATTCCTCTCAACCCTCTTCTCCATCGATCATGTAGCCCTCGATCGAGTCCATCCTCCGCATGCCTCATTTGAACATTCCGCCAAGTATCATTCGCATGTACCCAGCCTAGTCCTCTTTCAATAGATCTCGGACCG
Organism: Aegilops longissima; assembly: GCA_021605205.1. Lineage (NCBI taxonomy): Eukaryota > Viridiplantae > Streptophyta > Magnoliopsida > Poales > Poaceae > Aegilops > Aegilops longissima. Next base: position 9,399 of record JAHIAM010001604.1, read on the forward strand.
AAGATGAAATCGAGAGAGCGAGTGAGAACGCGTGATACCTAAAGGCGGATTCAAAATTTGGAACCGGTGATCATAGCATCCATAAATCATATATAAAGGGTACTCAATGTTCATTTCATTTTGAGCGTACAATATACTCCCTCCTATCCTTTCTACTTTACATACTATGATAGGAGTATAAGTTTTATGTGTAGTCAAAGTATCTCTACTATGATAAAAAAGGTATCAACATTCAACAACGCCCAATCAATATTGTTAGATTAAATGCGTACTCCTAGATTTGTACTCGATATGGTTTCCAATTTGACTATTGACAAGATTAATAGTACTCCTTTCACATAGGTGAGTAAGTCATCTTAGGCTGTGCACCGTGACCAAGGAGGAGGAAAGCGAGAGACATTAATGTTTATTTGCTAATTAATAGTATTGCATGCAATGAACTAACCACCGCATGTCATGTTTGATAGTCTCGAGGTCATTAAAGCATACACCCTCATCTCTTATTGGTTCATATGTCAAGAAACAAGAAACAAGAAAGCGAGGTAGAAGTTAATGCAGCGCGCCTCGTGTTTTGGGATTATTTGGTTTTCGTGGGATGACTTACACACCTAGGCGGAGGGAGTACATGAGATGTATAATGTGAAAAATATATCAATGGAAACTCCTTTCACATACGAAATTGACCATATGCTTTGTGTAAGTTGCATGTCATATATTATTACTCTAACATTTGGTCAAAGTTAGCCTCGAAAAACGCATTAGACACTGTATGCTTTGTGTAAGTTGCATGTCATATATTATTACTCTAACATTTGTGTAAGTTGCATGTCATATATTATTACTCTAACATTTGGTCAAAGTAGTATAGTGGAAGTGGATCCTCGATGTAGGTTTCCTGCCTTACCCTCCCTTCGGTCACTTCTTGGCGGACCCCATGCTTGCTAGGCCCGCATGTCGGTTACTCAATTGGTTAAACCACGTCGAGGATCCTCATCCAGTAGTATACTCCCTCTGGTTTATTTACTCCGCATAAAGCGGAGGGTGGTGGTATAATAAATGATGCGGGGGGCAATGCTACACTTACGTAAATAATGTTACGTGTTTTACGTAAAGTGCAACGTGGATAATTAGTATTGGAGAAGGGGAGGAAGGGCCCCACCCACAGGACATCGGTTTGCTCTCAAGCTGCGGTCCCTGGCGAGCAAAAATGCAAGATGAAGCGCGTTCCATTCGGTGGCGGCGTGGAGGGTCCAGCGTCTTTGAGCTACCTTATGACAGCGACAAGCGATGTCAGTCAAAACCGATTGACGGTCGTCACGGAACCACTATTCACACGAGAACCTTGTTTGCTTTCGACCCATGACCATGCGCCCTAAACCACACCAAATCTCAGCCCATTCCCCACCTTTGATCCCTAGCCGCATCAGCGTCCCTAGTTCGCGAAAAAGCCATAGTGCGCCGCAAGATCACTTACTACAAGATCTTGCAGCGGGCGCCCTTACGAAATCATGGCGGCGGTGGCGCCTGATTCTCCGTTCATGTAGGACCTTGAAGTATGTCTAGGGGGGTGATTACACTACTAACCAATTAAAAACTTAACCTTTTCCCAATTTTAGACTTTGGCAGATTTTAGCTATCTTTGAGCAAGTCAAGCAATCTTCACGCAATTCAAGCAAGAATGCAAAGAGTATATAGGCAGCGGAAAATAAAGCATGCAACTTGCAAGAATGTAAAGGGAAGGGTTTGGAGAATTCAAACAGAATTGGAGACACATATGTTTTTGTCGTGGTTCCAATAGGTGCTGCTATCGTACATTCACGTTGATGGAGACTTCAACCCACGAAGGGTAACAGATTCTTGTGAGTCCACGGAGGCTCCACCCACGAAGGGTCCACGAAGAAGCAACCTTGTCTATCCCACCATGGCCGTCGCCCACGAAGGACTTGCCTCACTAGCGGTAGATCTTCACAGAAGTGGCGATCTCCTTGCCCTTACAAACCCCTTGGTTCAACTCCACAATCTTGTCGGAGGCTCCCAAGTGACACCTAGCCAATTTAGGAGACACCACTCTCAAGTAACAAGATGGTGTGTTGATGATGAACTCCTTGCTCTTGTGCTTCAAATGATAGTCTCCCCAACACTCAACTCTCTCTCATAGGATTTGGATTTGGTGGAAAGAAGATTTGAGTGGAAAGCAACTTGGGAAGGCTAGAGATCAAGATTCTTGTGGTTGGAATGGAATATCTTGGCCTCAACACTTGAGTAGGTGGTTCTCTCTCGGGCTGGTAAGTTGGAAGTGTAGGTTTGTTACGATGGCTCTCTCCACGAATGAAGAGGAGGTGGAGGGGTATATATAGCCTCACACAAAATCTAACCGTTACACACAATTTACCAAATTCGATTGGGACGAATCATCAAACTTCGGTCGGACCGATTTAGTAAACCTAGTGACCGTTAGGGTTTTGGTGGGGGTGACATGCAACTCGGTAGGACCGATATGATTAGGGTTAGGGAATAACATAATGTCGGTGAGACCGATTACACAAACTTCGGTGAGACCGAATTTGGTAATTAGCTAACGAGAGAGTTGGTCGGAGTAAACTTCGGTGGGACGATTAAGCTCTTCGGTGAGACCGAAAAGTTCTGAAAGGAAGCGAGAGTTTACATTGTAATCTCGGTGGGACCGATCGCTCGCCAGTTAGACCGAAATGTTACGAAGAGCGGAGAGATTACAATCCCATCTCGGTGAGACCGAGATCCTATTAGTGAGACCGATTTGCCTAGGGTTTGTGGCGATGGCTATGATATCCCCGAACTTCGGTGGCGCGGATAGGAAGAATCGGTAGGGCGAGTTTGACTTTAGGTTTAGGTCATATGTGGATGTGAGAAAGTAGTGGAGGTTTTGGAGCATATCACTAAGCACATGAAGCAAGAGGCTCATTAAGCAACACCTCATTCCTCCTTGATAGTATTGGCTTTTCCTATAGACTCAATGTGATCTTGGATCACTAAAATGTAAAATGTAGAGTCTTGAGCTTTTGAGCTTGAGCCAATCATTTGTTCTTGATATTTTGAGGGATCCACTTTCATCATCCATGCCATGCCATTCATTGAGCTTTCCTGAAATATTTGTCTTGGAATAGCATTAGCTCAATGAGCTATATGTTGTTATGAATTACCAAAACCACCTAGGGATAGTTGCACTTTCAATCTCCCCCTTTTTGGTAATTGATGACAACATATAGATCAAAGCTTCGACAAATGATAATAAGATTGAAAAACATCGTCGCTTTGAGAAGTATGTGATAAGCAAGAGCTCCCCCCCTAAATTTGTGCATATTTTAAGATTTGCTTTGGACTGCAAATGCACAAGGAATTAGGCTCATGGGTTACTCTTCCATGTCACATACATCTTGGTGGAGCGCTCAAAATAATAAAGATTGAATACATGCACTCATCACCAAGCAAAGTGAATGATCATATAAGGATAATTAAGATAATAGCATATAACAAGCATAAGTGTAGCTTATGATCAAACACATGATCATCAATGTCTCACAGGTAATTGCATAGTATCGCAAGCAATCAAAAGCAAACAAAGTTCAACCAAGAAGACAAGAGAGAACAAAAGCAGCAAATCTCTCTCTCGAAGCCTATGATCTATACATTTTCTCCCCTTTGGCAACAAGTTACCAAAAGTTCCTAGAAAATGCATATGACTATATCGTCTCTTAGGCTTGGTCTTGGTGGTGGTGTCTGGAGAACTCCAAGACGAAGGCTTGATCGATGTGGAAGGAGCTGAAGGAGTTAGTCTTGGAGCTGGTTCTTGGAGCTGTGGCTGGAGCTGATGAAGTGACTCAGTGGCGGCTCTGTGGCTGATCTCTGAGCTCGAGGCACTCTGGCAAATGCATCGATTGTTGTCCTGCCCTTCTTCTCTGCATGTCATCTGTAGCTGCTCCACGGTGGCTGAATCTCGATTACTTTGACATCAAGATCATAGAATTTTTGTTCCATGATTCTTTCCAGGCTCTCTGGTTTTGAGTTAGGGTGGCCAACCCCTTCTCAATCCATGATTTGATGCTATCAAGTAACCAAGCTGCTCACTGCTTGTTCTTGAAAGTACTCAGATGCCTCTGCTTGAGTTGGCATCTTGGCAGCCTCTCTTTCCTTGCCTTCTCCTTCTTCTCTTGAGCTTGTCTTGTGATGGTTCATTCTCGGTCATGACAACTTGATTGTCCTCAAATTCAGGATAGAGAACCAAGTGTTCCTTAACCAGCAGATACTTCTGTGCCCATATTTGAGTTAATCAACTCCACAGAATCTGTGGGGCATATCCACAGCTCCTCTTTTGATGCTGCTTTGTCCTCTTGATAGTTTCAACTATGAGGCTTATGACCTTGAATTTCTGGGGCACATCAAAATGTGAAGCAAATTAATTGCATGCCCTCTTATCATGTTGTGGTCACTGATTTGGGGCAGAGTGTGCCTTAGGATCCAGTTGATCGTAGGCATACAGCGGAAGAAAATGGCTGATCAAACTTGAAAGTCTCAAGTGCATCATCGAGGATCTCCTTGTACATCTGTGACATTGAGTTATGATCCATTTCTTCTTGGCATAAATGTCCAAGTCATTTTCACTCTCCTTGGGGCATTGATCAGACTTGCCCATTCCTCTATGGTTGATTGGTATCTCGTTCCTTCGACATCAAACTATCACGCCATCTGGATAGAAATGTGTTGTGGAGTAGAATTGCATAATGAGCTCGTCATTCCGGTTTGTGAGCTTCGCCCATCAAAATCTGCAACTCCACCGCACTGAAGCTATCATACACTCCGGGATAGTGTTCGCATTCTCTGAATGTAGGTCCGGTCGACCCACCTCATATCACAAACTATGGGCTTCTTATCCAATAGGATGGTCTCATAGAAGTCCTGCTGCTCCTTGGTGTGGAACCTATAATCTCAGCAGTCCTTCTCCTGGTGGCATATGGATCGACTCTCTCCATAGCCTCAACCCTAGATCTCTCACGATCTTCATGTTCTCGACCACAGGATGAGCATCATTGTGGTCTGGAATCTTGGGTTTGAGCTTCCTTAAGATCTGCCCTTCTTCATCTTCCTCGCTGACAACATCGGGCATTGGGGCCTTGTTCTTCTCAGCTCTTGGTATACTCCTGGTATTCCTCTTTGGTGCACTCTTGGGCTTGGGGCAGCTTTGGGCTTTGAAGTTGTATCCCCTGACTTTATGGCATCACCCATCAGCTTTTGTGCCTTGGGTGCTGGTTCAGCAACCTCTTATTCTTTCTCTTCCTCCATCATAGAAGGCTTTCCAATCACTCTGGCCATGGTCTTCTTGACCCTTTCCTTCCTTTTCTTTCCTTGGCAGTGAGGTTCTTTGGGTTGGGATTCCAAAGAAGCTTGAGTGGAGACTCGGCTTTGGACATTGGTTGTCTACTGCAGGCCTTTTGATCTTCATGCAGCTTCTGCAGTTGAGCTATACTCCTTCTTGAGCACTTTCTTCTTTGAACTTGCCTCATCCTCAAGCTGCCACATAATCCTCATCCTCGGACTCTGAGGTCTTCTTCTTCCTTGTCCTTGTGGCAGCCTTGGGCAAATTCTTTGGGAGTGCTTACGCTCCCCTCATCCGAGCTGCTAGAGGGACTAGTGCCCTCACTCATGTGAATCTGCTCTTGACTTGTTAAGCTGTCACTTTGGTGCGACATCTGCACACATTATTGCTGACCACTGTGAATAGTTATAGATGAGGTAGAGTGGATGAGCATCACAAAATCAGAGATTTTTGCAAAAGAATGATTCAAAAACTTAATTTTAGTTTTCCACGAAAGCATTTGGATCTACGATTTTCAAACTCGGTGATACGAAGCAGTTTGGAACCTAAACTAGTGAACTCGGTCATACAGAGTCACGTTGATAACACGAGACTGCTAGGGTTTCACAAAGTTCTAAAATCGGTCACACCGATTGTAATTCTCGGTCGGGCCAGAGACTTACTAGTGCAATGGCGTTAGCCAAATCGGTGGGACCGAGTTTTCAACTCGGTGGGTTGAGATGGTTTCGTGAAACTCTAACCTAAATTTTGAATCATACCTATTCTAAGGATTGTTTTATTGGATAGAAGTGTTTCAATCGTGGCAAGATGCATTACGAACACAATGTCTGAGAATCGGACGAGGATAGCACTGTGATCGAGTTCATACCCTAGTTGGCGGTGAACTACTTCTGGCTGAGCAGGCGGAGAAAATTCGTTGTGTGGCGGAGACCAGCGGCGAGGAGGCGGCTGGCGGCAGGTCGACGATCAAGTAGACCTAGTAGGCGAGTGAGCTATCTTGTGAGCGAGGAGTTTGGAGAAAGTTTTCAAAAATTTTCCGTGAGAATATATAGCCCGACAACATCGGTGTGGTGAGTGGAACAACACTATGGCACGAGATGCATAAGCATTATGATTCTGACCTTCGGTGTGACCGAAAAAGTTCAAATCGGTTGCACCAAGATTGAAAACCTAGATCGACTTAGTGATCTCGGTATGACGAAATGGAGGAATCGGTCGGACCGAAAATCACAAAAAGTTTTGGAAGTTTAAGTCTATGATGAATCGGGGACTCAAGTGCTCCTCACAGAGTGATTCGAATCTGACTTGATCAAATTTTGTGATGTAGCATGAATAGAGTTTGAGACGAGAAAAGCATAGATAGCTAGAGAAGGTTCTTAGGAATTCTTGTCCATCCACTTGGCCAAAGAAAAAGAAGCCAATCAATCAAAACAACAAGTGGATGTCCTCGAATGAGTAAAATATGCATCCAACATGCTCACACAATAAAATGACAAATGAAATATGTGAAAAGCACGCACAACCAATTCTAGCATCTATCAAACAATTGGCGATGACTAGGTCATCTATATATGAGTATATTGACTTAGGAGTCAAATGAGAACATTTGATCATAGGTCATACTCATCGTTTAAGCTCAAGTGGGGTTACCACTTTTACATAAAGCATTTATGTGTTCACATCATTAAAGTTGCTTTGACTCAATTCTTAGAGTTAAGCTCCCCCTAGATGTGAGATCCCCCTTAGAGGATAAACTAACCTTGGGTTTTGTCAATGATGACTTCATGTAGGTGTTGAAGATGTGGATGCTCAATGTTGATGTAGATCTTTTGGAGCAATCCTTTGGAGTGAGTTGCACTTTCAATACCTACACGGGTTAGTCCCACAAGGAACAAACAAGAATATCCATAGACACAGAGTGATGCACACACAAAATGATGTCCATGAAAACATTAGGTTACCTTGTCCCTTGCCTTACCAACATGAGGGTTTGTGACTCCTTGAACTAGTGCAAGATATGGAAGGTGATTGCACTTGTCCTTGCCATAATGATATGAGTGAAAAATGTTGGCGGAGTCACCCTCAAGAACTCTCTAGTTCTTCTTCTTCGGGATCCACATCATTTTGATGGGAATCCTTGGTGTAGTAGTTGTGCTTGATGAAGTAGAACTTGACGTAGTCTTGGGAACCCACTAGACCAAGGCCTTAGGTGCTTCTTCAAATGCATCAATCTCCTCTTGAAGCTTGTCCTTGCCTTTGTTCTTGTGGTCTTGTGGTGGAAGATCATCTTGTGCTTGTGTTCCCTTGAAGGAAGTAGGATCATACTTCTCTTGTTGAGGAACAAACTTCGTCTTGGGGTATTGATCTTCTTCCCACTCAACTCCGTTGGCGTTGAACTTTCGTTCAAAACCAACACCTTTATTCTCCCGGTGCCTTCCTTGCTTGCGTACAATTTCCTCAAATTGCTTACTCCCGGCAAGGCTCTTGTATACACCTTTCTCTATAATTCCCTTCAATAAGCTGTTTTCTTGCTCAAGTGTAACTTGGCTAAGAGAATCATTAGTGGAATCAAGAGAACTACTAGAAGCAACAATATTGGGTTTAGCATTGTTATTGTTACTACTAGAAGAAGAATCTTTCTTGTTCTTGTTACTAGACTTGACTTGAGGCATGTAGGTAGATAAGAGTAAACGCTTGGCAATATAAGAAGAACTTTTCTTACGGAGATCATCATTGATTGCTTTTAGGAACTCATGCTCTTGCTCAAGATTGAGCTTTTCAAGCGTAACTTCTCATGAGCCCTTAAAGTTCTCGATGATCTTGAAGATAGTTTCATGAGCTAACTTAAGAGTGTTTAGTTCTTTAGTTAGGCGCTCAATCTTCTCCTTATCATTGTCATTCGTTTCATCTTGATTAGCATGATTAATTGACGTTTCATCATAGTATTCATCACTAGAGTTGTCAATAAGTAAATCATCATCACCTAGCAAGTCATCTTCATCACTATTAAAATCAACATACTCGGGGTGTGTTACCTTAGGACCTTTGGCCATGAAGAATCTTCCAATTCCTTCATTTGGTGATTCAAATATGTCGTAGGAGTTGGTTGACACCAGTGCTAAACCGGCAACACCTTCATCTTGAGTGTATTTGGAGTCGGAGTGGTAGCTTCTCTCGGAGTGATTGTCGGAGTCGGAGCCGGATACCCATTCACCAACATGAGCTTGATGTCTTTGTTTTGTGTAGCTCTTTGAGGACTTGTCCTTCCTTTCCGAATCATTGCTTCTCCGTGAGGGTCTTTGTTCATAACGATCATCTCTACTCCTTCTATCTCTTGGTGGTGATTCTTCTTTTCTACTTCTTCTCTTAGGAGAATCTTCTCTTCTTTTGTAGGGTGCCGTACACTCATTGGAGTAGTGTCCGGGTCTCCCACAATTGTAGCAATTTCGCTCTCGACTAGAAGATCCTTTGTCATTGTAGGACCTTGACTTGCAGCTTCTTTCTTTGCTTCTACTCTTGTAGAATTTGTTGAAGTTCTTCACCATTAAGCTCAATTCTTCATTGAAGGTTTGTTTCTCACTTGATGAGTGGGGGCTTCACATGAGGCTTTGTAAGCACCACTTGACTTGTTGTGAAGTTCCTCCTTATCCTTGAGTGACATCTCATGAACAACAATTCTTCCAATGACTTCCGTTGGCTTGAGATCTTTGTAATTTGGCATCATTTGGATCAATGTGCACACGGTATCATATTTTCCATCCAATGCTAGGATCTTCTTGATGATGAATCATGGGTCATCTCTTCACTTCCTAAGCCGGCAATCTCATTTGTGATAAGAGCAAGCCTAGAGTACATTTCAGCGACACCTTCACCATCCTTCATTTTGAACTTGTCAAGCTGACTTTGGAGCACATCAACTTGGATTCTTTGATGGTCGGTACCTTCATGCATATCGATCAAAGTATCCCAAATTTCCTTTGCATTCTCAAGGCGGCTGATTTTGTTGAATTCTTGGGGCACAAGCCATTGAAGAGGATATCACAAGCTTGAGCGTTGTATTGCAACATTTTCAACTCTTCTGCGCTAGCTTCACGGTTCGGTTCTTTCCCATCAAAGAATTCACCTTGCAAACCAATACACAATAGCCCAAGCAGTGAGGTTATGTCAGAATATGCATTTTCATCTTATGCTTCCAACTAATGAAATTAGTGCCATCAAAGTAAGGACCTCTCGGTGATGATTTCCCTCGCTAGGCGCCATACTCTCTAGGTTGTGAAACCAAGGCTATGACCACCAAAAGCTATGGAAATCAAAGCAAATGGAGACCAAAGCTCGATACCACTTGTAGGACCTTGAAGTATGTCTAGAGGGGGTGATTAGACTACTTGACCAATTAAAACTTAACCTTTTCCCAATTTTAGACTTTGGCAGATTTTAGCTATCTTTGAGCAAGTCAAGCAATCTTCACGCAATTCAAGCAAGCATGCAAAGAGTATATAGGCAGCGGAAAATAAAGCATAACTTGCAAGAATGTAGAGGAAGGGTTTGGAGAATTCAAGCGCAATTGGAACACGGATGTTTTTTGTCGTGGTTCCGATAGGTGGTGCTATCGTACATCCATGTTGATGGAGACTTCAACCCACGAAGGAGTAGCAGTTGCTTGCGAGTCCACGGAGGCTCCACCCACGAAGGGTCCACGAAGAAGCAACCTTGTCTATCCCATCATGGCCGTCGCACGAAGGACTTGCCTCACTAGCGGTAGATCTTCACGAAGTAAGCGATCTCCTGCGCCCTTACAAACTCCTTGGTTCAACTCCACAATCTTGTCGGGCTCCCAAGTGACACCTAGCCAATCTAGGAGACACCACTCTCCAAGTAACAAATGGTGTGTTGATGATGAACTCCTTGCTCTTGTGTTTCAAATGATAGTCTCCCAACACTCAACTCTCTCTCACGAGGATTTGGATTTGGTGGAAAGAAGATTTGAGTGGAAAGCAACTTGGGAAGGCTAGAGATCAATATTCTTGTGGTTGGAATGGAATATCTTGGCCTCAACACATGAGTAGGTGGTTCTCTCTCGAGGCTGGTAAGTTGGAAGTGTAGGTTTGTTACGATGGCTCTCTCCACGAATGAAGAGGAGGTGGAGGGTATATATAGCCTCCACACAAAAATCTAACAGTACACACAATTTACCAAACTCGGTGGGACGAATCATCAAACTCGGTCGGACCAATTTAGTAAACCTAGTGACCGTTAGGGTTTTGATTGGGGCCGACATGCAACTCGGTAGGACCGATATGATTAGGGTTAGGGCATAACGTAATCTCGGTGAGGCGATCACACAAACTTCGGTGAGACCGAATTTGGTAATTAGCTAACGAGAGAGTTGGTCGAGGTAAACTTCGGTGGGACCGATTCGCTCTTTCGGTGAGACCGAAAAGTTACAAGGAAGCAGAGAGTTTACATTGTAATCTCGGTGGGACCGATCGCTCACTTGGTTAGACCGAAATGTTCTGAACGAAGGAGAGAGAGATTACAATCCCATCTCGGTGAGACCGAGATCCCTATCAGTGAGACCGATTTGCCTAGGGTTTGTGGCGGTGGCTATGACATCTGAACTTCGGTGGCGCGGATAGAAAGAATCGGTGGGGCGAGTTTGAATTTAGGTTTAGGTCATATGTGGATGTGAGAAAGTAGTGGAGGGTTTTGGAGCATATCACTAAGCACATGAAGCAAGAGGCTCATTAAGCAACACCTCATCCCTCCTTGATAGTATTGGCTTTTCACATAGACTCAATGTGATCTTGGATCACTAAAATGTAAAATGTAGAGTCTTGAGCTTTTGAGCTTGAGCCAATCCTTTGTTCTTGATATTTTGAGGATCCACTTTCATCATCCATGCCATGCCATTCATTGAGCTTTCTGAAATATTTGTCTTGGAATAGCATTAGCTCAATGAGCTATATGTTGTTATGAATTACCAAAACCACCTAGGGATAGTTGCACTTTCGGTTCCCAAGATAAACTGCGGCAGGCCAATCCCGAGTTCTCTGGAGCCAAGCTGCGATGAGGAGGAAGCCGATCCAATGTTCCTTTGCGGAGTCGCGGTGCGAAGGCCCCGATGGGTATGAGGCGATGGGCGTCGGCGTCGTGCCCGGCGTCCGAGTCCCCCATGGTGCTTGGCGGACCAGCGGTTCAACATGGCGATACTAAAGGTGGACCCGGAGGCGAGAGGCTCAACTCGGGAGGCGCGCGCATGCCGCTGCCGCCGAGGCTCTCTTGCGGCGGAGCCGGATGTCGTGGATGTGAACCGGCGGCGGAGGCTCAACTTGAGGCGGAGGCGCGCGGATCCCCGCTGCCATCGAGGCCCTCCTGCGGCGGAACGGGCGTCTGGACATGAACGGTCGGCGAGGCTCGACTCGATCAGAGTCTTGCGGATGCCGCTCTCGCCGGCGCCCTCCTGCGGGCGGAAGCGGAAGTCTGGACTTGAGCCGGGCGGCGGAGGCTCGACTCGGCAGCGGGCGTGCGGATGCAGCTGCCGCCGAGGCCCTCTGCGGCGGAACGGGCGTCCTCGACTTGAACCGGGCTGTGCTCTCGTCCATGCAAGCGCCCGCATGCTCCGCTTGAGCAGTAGGCTGGAGGCCGAGGACAACCACGGTGCGGAGACACTGCGTCGGCAGCGGCTGGTTGCGCCGGCAGCCAAGGCAGCAGGCCGTCTCTTTCATGGCGATGATAGTTTTCTTTATGTTGTTGTTTTATGGATCTTTGCTGTGTAAAAACATACTATTTGTTATGCAAATCGCTGACTTGGGTCGATCTACCATTTGGCGGTTGGATGAATATCCTCGTCTCCTAACCCTTCTTTCCTTCTTCCTCACCTCTTCTTCTTCCCCAGCAGACCCACGGCACGGGCGTCGGATACTCCCCAACATGCGGTTGGATAAACATACTCTATGAGCGAAAATTATGTGTCAGCGATAGGATGGCTGAGTTTGGTTTGTTCACATGGGAAGGCTGCGTGTCGGTGAGTGCGTTCCTTGGTTGGGTTTGCGGCGTCGAGAACATTTGTGTGAGGTGCGGTGTGACACGGCGTCTGAGGAAGCGATCGTGTGAGGTGCGGTGCGACCGCGATAGCCGTCTTGTAAGTGTACCTCTTTCTCATTTGAAAACTTTAGGCAAGCTTGGCAAAATGTGTGGCAAAGTTTGGCAATGCAAGGCCTAGAGCCAAAGCAGGATAAAATGCGTCGTACTAGGAGTACTAGTGTTAAAAAAGAAAGGCGGGGGTTTCCTTGGCGGGATTTAATCGATACAAATCCTCGTTTCACGTGTCAATTAATGCGTATTTTTTCTCGAAAGACCAAAGAGCTAACCATCTCCTCCTCATCACTTGATTAATGCAGCACCATGCAAGCGAACCTTCTCACTTCCGCATGCATGCGGGGATATTAATGTCCTTGGTTGCTAACCCATCAATTTTGCCTCGATTAGTGTTAGTGGCCCTTTGCAAATTTTAATTTTGATATTCTGGCCTTGTGTACAAAATAATGGAGGTAGTAACTATATTTGAATTCCTTGCCCATTGCGGTGGCGTCGACTTTTTTGTGGTTTGGCGAAGTCGTTAAACGGAGAAGCGCCATTGAGGAGACCACGGTAAGTCGTTCGCAAGTGCCACACGCAAGCCGAGACAACCGCCTTATTTGCATCCGGAAGTCCTTTACTAGTACTACTACTAGGAGTACTAGTGCGGTGAATGGCTTCTCGAAGAAGGCGATGGAGAAGCGAGTCGTGAAGAGTGAAATGATAGTTGCCGTCCATGCTTTGTGATTTGGCCTCACTACTTTGTGATTTGTGATAGAAGGGACAGGGAGTAGACTACATGCTCTATAATGTACTACATGCGTCCAAGCATGGGAGAAAGAGAGAGACATTGCATTTTCTATTCCTTCAATCAATCAATCAATCGAGGAGCTTGGTTCCATCTTTTGGCTTTAGCAACACCGTCACAATGGTTCCCACGATGCCAAAGCTATTTTCACATTTGGCTACACATTGTGGATGCCCTTAACCGTACCACTTGGTTTTGCTCCTGTGTGCTATCTATACAAATCTCAATTATATTGATCTAAAAATTATAGAATCAAAGATTAGTAAAAAGAGGTGATTTTGCGTTGCGGATGGCGAGGAGGTTTCTTATTTTAGGAGGATGTTGTCTGGCGGTTTGCTAACATGCGGTCACATGTGTCGATTGCTTTACCAAGCTGATCCGCGTCCCACATGAGGCGAGAACAACAGCGAAGCAACACGTGGGTAAGTTGAAGAAGATGAGGAGAAGCGGATTGACAGCGAGTGAAATGATGGTTGCCGTCCTCAACTTCTTTTAGCATTATTACTTCGTCCCTCAACAAGCTGCGAGAAAGGTGCAACTTTGTGATTTGGCGCCTCATTGCTCATTACTACGTCGGCGCCATGGTGGGTGCTTCACCGGCTGCTTTCTGCTTGTATTCGGTATGTACGTGGACCGGTAGCTTGATGTCCCACATGTTGTGAGCGGGACTAGAAAATTCTGGCGAGCACTCCACTCTTCTGACGGAGGAGTAGGCGACATAACGACCAGTGAGCTGTCACTTGTCTTGTATAGTACTCCCTCTTTTTCGGTTTATAAGGCTCAATTCAAAATCTCACCAACCAAGATAGATGGTGAGTGGTGGAATACTTTTGTAGTTTGCAAAGCACCCAACTAATGCTTTTGTTTTCCTCAAAAAGTATGTTTACCAATGCATTAATTGCAATGCATGCATAAATTACATGCATTGGTCAATTTATCTTAATACTTGCATGCAATGATTTAATGCACCTTAGAATCTGAACATGTGATGAAACAACCACATTGAGCCTTATAAAATGAAAACTAAAATTTTGAGATAAGCCCTATAAACGGAAAGGAGGAGTACTATAGTTTCTTTGTTTTTATACGATCCATCGATACAAACCGATTAAACAGGAAAAGGCAGGATTTTTCCTTGCGGTAGATAATCTTGGCCATACATTTCAAAGGCAATTTTAATGTATGCAAACTGAATAATTATAAGTAACAATATGATATCTAGTAAAACTAAAACACATATGATTTATTGTGTTAGAGTGTAGTAGTAGTGTTGTATTGCATAGTTGTTAGATGTAACATGCGAGCGTGTAGAGATGTAGTTTTGGAGGGCCTCTGAGAGAGAAAAGCGTATCTGGTCACGAACTTGAATAAGCTGATTCGGTCACTATATATGTTTTGCGGTGATTATCCGGTCACTTGCTCACGATTCACATCGGATTGCACTCTGTTGACCGGCCAAATAGTCTGCGTGGCGCCATGTTGACTAGTTAAATTGACCACGTTCCTTGTGGGTCCCACTGTCGATTCGCATAGGGAAAAGGTCGGATAAACACAAATTCTGCAGGCGTGACAAGGCTCCAACTCGTGCGCGAGAATCACTGGTTGTGTATGTATGCATCGAGGGCCTGATGTGTGCGCATGCACATGTAGGTTGAGCACTTGGCGTGAGAGTGTGTGTTGGTGGTGTGGTGTCTTGGTGTGTGCATGCATGCGTGCGTGTGTGCGTGCGTGGTTGCGCGTGTGCGTGTGAGTGTTGCGTGCGTGCGTGGGTGCATGTGTTTGTGTGAGTGTTGCATGGATGGAGTTCGTGTGCATGCATGCGTGTGTATAATCACCACACTAGCTCTGTGTGTTAAAGCAGGCGGCTCGACATACCAATACAAGGCCACCTTGTCCGTGTGCCCTTGATCATGACTTGAACCACCGTCAAAATATTTTTTTGTCGTTTGTTTTCATTCTTACAAGCAAGATGCCCGTGCGTTGCGTAACATCAAGATGCATTTGTATGACTTGTTTATCTTTGAGAGAAAAGGATGAATGAGGAAGGCCTTATTTGCAAATGTGGAGAGGTGTGTGGCTACCTTTTGCAAAATTTCCATAGTTTCTTTCCTATCCGTCGGATATAAATCGGACGGCCTATATTAATGGGATGGCGGGCACACCATCATCACCAACTCTGTTTTTAAGAGTGTATTTTATGTATTTTATAATAGTGTAGATGTAGAGTAGATACAAGTCGGCGGTGGGCACGATGTTAGTGAGATAATGCGATGCAACACTAGAGGTGCCACGTGGGCGTTTAAGCTGATCAACTAGTCATGTCATGAGCAAATACAAAGTTATACGGTGAGCCGTGTGTGTATAATAACCACTAAGCGTAGCGGTGACCGTAATGAGTGGATTATGAAGTCAATGTATGTATCATGCTTTAAGCTTCAAATACAATGATCGTCATTGCATATATCGCGAGAGAATGATGAAACACGCGTGAATTTTCTAGGGGCTTACTTTTAGAGGACACGGAGATAGTTTTGTGTGCATACGTGAAAGGCGTCTGAGGGGTATGTCGATGGAGAGAGATGCTCTTCGTTTCTCTTTATTATGACTAACTTTGTATATAGTATAAAATATACAAATTCACGGTCTTGAATAAATATCATTGTGGGCACCATGCAATACAAATTAGCGTTACGTACTCCTCCATATAACTTTGTAATGTTGTATATATGTAGAAACTCTAAAATAATTTTTTGCCACTTTATTCAAAAGGAATGTTGTATCTGAAATAAACATGAAGAGAGGGCTTTTTAGATCAATGGAAGTGCGTGATGTAACATGTGTGAATGTGTAGTTGATGCATTTGGCGGGGCCTAGAGAGGTATGTGTGTATTACGTATTGAGAGAGGCATGGATAGAGGTCCGGCCGGGGAGGGCGTGGGAGAGATATACGAGAAATGAGAGTGGTCTAGAGAGAGATCGAATATGGCGTCACGACAAGAGATTCCATTCCCTTGAGTGTGTATATGCAAGGGGAGGAATAGAGGCACAGGAGAAATTTTGTGTGTGGTGTTTGTGTTGGTATGTGTGGGTGTGAGAAGATAATGAGGCGTGGGGGGAGGGTGTGTCACGCGTGAGGTCCGATGGGTCGGTGAGGCCCTTCGTTCGGTTCCGTCTGCGCCACATTGGTCGGCCCATGACACATTTAGGAAGACCCATGGATGACTAGTCGTACAAGACAAAGATAGCAGAATTGTGAAGGACTCTGTGTCCTTGACAAAGCCGGCTAGGATTTGTAACCCTAGGTTCTTGGACTAAGGTAACCCCTTTATCTCGATATTACTATTCATCCAACCTAACTTTAAGGGCATCCTACAAAATGCTCTGCTAGAATCATACTAAATCGATTAGGAAGAGGTGTGAGATAATCGTGAGAGACATGCGTAAAGATAAATGCGTACATGAGACACGTGGCAGGTCCATGTATATAGAAAGGTCGATGAGGATTGTGCGTGTGTATGTTTGCGAGAGGAAGAGTGCTTGTGATAAAGGTTAGTGAAAACAGTTGTAAATGGTTACGAGAGGGAGGAGGGTTATATCTAGAGCATGTGTGCGAGAAAGACACCTCGGGAGAGAGTGTGTGAGCATGTGTGAGAGACCACCGATCGAGAGTGAAACTACGTAAAAGACTGCTCTACACATTGATTAAAGATATAAATTGTATCCAAATATTAGGATGGGATCATGATATTTGCAATTAGCGTAAGGGCGGTCATTGATCCATCGGACATCTAGATTCTATCGAATTTGAGCATGTCTATGTTATTATTCGACACAATTGATCCACATAGTTAGTATTTTGAACTCCCACAATGCATCGCTTTAGCAATCGAATATAAGCGTGAGTATAGTTCATGTTGTGTGTGTAAGCACATTATACATCTGAAAGTTACACAATGGACATTTATAAATAGCTACCTATGAACTAGCATACATTTGAATTCAACCTAAGGTGGTTTAAAAATCGAATTCAACATGAAGTCCATTCAATTATTTGAATTTGATATCATGGCATTTGTAAACCATACCTAAACTATGGGGTACCAATCTTTGCTCTGATTTTGTACATAATAGCATATGTAGTGCGTGTACAAAATAGATTCAAATTAGCTCCTCCATTCCAAAATAATCGTAGTTATAGGATTTTCAAGTGTCAAAATTTCAAAAGAAGCGGATAATTTAATGAGGTTTTCAAACATACAAGGTCAAATATAACGTTGTCTATTTAGGTCAATCCTCATAGTTCAAGAGTACTCTAGCGTGAATGCTTGTGTTTCAAAATTTGAGCGAAGCGCCAAAAGAGCCTCTACTACTTGAAACGCGTGAGACCAATGTTTGGTAGTACAAAATTACTTTTCTAATAACTCCGACACATGTGAAACCTCTGGCCCGGCGTCCAAAGGTCTAAACGGGGTAGGTTTGTAGCTTCATCTAGATGCATAGCGCCTCCGAAAAACATTCATACACAATGGCCGCCTAAGCACACATGTGCGTGGCGAAATCGCTCCGCCCACTATTTGGGACACAGGATTACCATCCTACCCCGACCATGATGGGTCCGAAATTTAAGAGGGGGCAAAGTTTGTACTTTCCCAAATTTCAAACAAGCGTCCCATCTTACATTCAAAAAGCCAAAAACAAGCGCGTCCCAGACGAAACATGGTTCCCCCACCGTCCGATTCCCCATTACGTACTCGTGGGCGCCAAAACTACCTCTCCACCAGCCGCAAAACCCGGCGTCCTCGGTCCGCCACCCATCCCACCCATCAACGCCTCCCTCCTCCATCACGCGGAGCCGATACCCGGCGTCGTGCGTCACTGCAACCTCAACATAGCGCCCTCCATGGCTAGTAGTTGAAGCGAGGCCGAGCCGTCCGTGCAGAGCAGTTCAACCACGCCGTCCTGCCCTCACGCTGCCGCTCCAACGCCGCCACCCTCCACCGCCTTTGGAGCTGTTCACTCTCGCCGTCCGCCGCAGCCTCGGATCTGCTTCCCCTCCGCATGACATCTGACCCACGGCAACACAATCAACAATTTGGCCATGGGTTCGTCCAAGCCTGCACCCTCGAGAACATTGGTTTCCCGGTAAAAAGAAGAAGATCGCGCGACATGTGGAGGTGACCACACGGCAACCGAAGAAGGTACTCCTCTTCCCTTATTCGTGCAAATCTTACGTCTCTGCTTGCAGAATTCATCCCAGAAGACACTAGTTGACCGCTTCTTCTTGATACTAGATGTTCCTAGTAACTTCGCGATGCACAAGGTTTCTCCTCATATACTATTTCACCTTAGCTAGAGTCCGTCGCCCACAATTTCAATTTCGGCGGTTGATTCCCAATTAGGAAGCATTCCCGGTGTAACAGTAGCTAAATGCGACTATTACGTCGGGAAGCAACCTGTAGTGTTTATCTTAGGGCGTCTGCGGCCTAGAACTCTTGGCGCCCGATCTGGAGTCGGCGGGATTAAAGGATGGCTTGGGGCGCTGCCAAGCAGCGGCGGTGGTGTGAGGTCGATGGGAGGCGGAGGCGGAGGCATGGAGTGCAGGCGGTGGTGTTGGCGGTTCAAGAAAGATCGTCAAAAGTGAATGGCGGGAGGTGAGCGAAGGCCATCTGCCCGTTCCTTATAGATCAGACGGTTCATTAAAAAATCAAGCTGACCTATTTATTTTCGATCATTGTTATCTTAGATATGACCACATGTGGTGGTGTCTTTGGAGAGTACTGCATTTCTGTGCTCATATATTACAAAATCATATGGAGTAGAATCTAATTTTGTTTGCCATGCAATGTTGTAGAAACTATCATATGTCTCCTGTCATTTATTTTTCAGCCACTGCTATACGCTACTTTTACGATGCACTAGTTACGACACACTTCACCCTTACTCTCACTATTGTGTTTTTATGCAAGGGTATTTCAGACTCTGCTGCCATGAGAGAAGCCAAAAAGAAAAGAGAGAAATCGCTCCGACTTACGTATGTTGGTAGGCAAGACACGTTACAAGCGCTATAAAGGTGCGATGTCGTGAGATGGAGATGGTAAATGTAGCTCTGGAGTTGATGACCTCGCTTGCAATGAACCACCATCCAGTGCTTGCTTTAACCAGCGGTGTCATATGTGGTTGCATGTTCCATATGGTGTCTAGCTTGTATTGAAAGGCGAAGTTGGTCTTTATTAAGATAAGGAAAGATATTTTTACATGAACCACCACCGTGAGCACCACAAGACAAATAGCTAGTCGGGGCCTTGGCAGAGCGATGACAAGCCCGACAAAGACATGCATCACAGGAAGCCAACTAAAAAGCGCGATGGTGGCGAAGCAGCCGCCTCCCACAGGCTCTCGGGTCCTAGATGATCATGTTCACCACTCAGCCGGATGTCTAGCTTGTATTGCTTCCAATTTGGTTAAATTGCATCTGCTTAGCTTACACATTATACCTTTGAATATGACATGCCTTTACATTGTTGGTACATACTAGTACATCGTGTATTAACCATGTTCTTACATCAAACTAATGTTCTTGTGTATCCCTCATCAATCACTTATGGCGAGGCGAGGGGGCAGGGGACTACTCCTCATTTAAAGAATGCGCATCGGCCTCCGACATGATTCTCAAGAAGCGAAATGCTAGATGAAGATAGTGAGCGTAGCTCTGTAGTTGATTACATCATTTCCCCTACACTAGCATCGCGAGTGCTTGCTCTAACTTGGCAGCGTGATATGTGGTTGCATGTTGCATATGGTGTCTAGATTGTAATTCTTCAATCTGGTTAAAGCTGCATGTGCTAGTGCACTTAGCTTATACTCTGTAAATGTGACATTATACTGTGTAATGTGACATGCCTTCTGTATTTAGTACATAGTACATCTTTCTATTAAGCATGTCCTTACATAAAACTATTGTTTTTGTATCCGCATCAACCAATATGACGAGAGTCACCTTTAGTATATGCGGTGCGATATTAGTTGCATCTTTCATATGATTTATAGCATCTGCTGCTTCTAATTTGTTGAAATTCCATTTATGATGGGGCGCTTTTAACTTGGCGAGTCATATTGGTTGCATCTTTCATGTGATGTCTAGCTTGCATTGCTTCTTATTTGCTGGAATGGTTTACGCTTAGTTTGCACAAGCAGTTGTGAACATGCCATGCCGTCTGTTTTTGTACATATTCCATCCACGGCATCATGTGTTTGCCTTACATCAAAGTAGTGATTGTCGTTATCATGCATGAAAGAGTTACGAAGAGAATTTTATTGCTTTTTGTTGTCGGTTTTACTTGACAATTCAAAATCAATAAAGCGGAAGGAAAACGACAAAGCAGCGGATAAAGGTGCTCCTTCAAGCGGAGGGCCTCTCTGAGTTTCTACTCCTCCACACCCCAAGATGATTTCCAAGACAACACATGCATAGACACTCAACAAAGCTGTGTTTATGATGAGCACGTCTCCCTAGTGCAGCATCACTGGTGCTCCCTCTAACTTAGCTTTATTATATGTGGTTGCATGTTATGTGTGATGTCTAGCTTGTATTGCTTCTAATTTTGTTGAATTCCATCTGCTTACTTTACACATTATACTTGAATAAGACCGTGTTCTGTTTCTAGAACATACAATATCATCTATCACACCATGTTCTTACATCAAATTACTACTTGTTGTGTAACTTGCAACAATCACTTATCATAAGACACGTTTGACTTGGTGTGATATAGGTTACATCTCACATTCTTTTCTAGCTTGTACTACTAATTTGTTGAAATGGCACTTATAATGAGACATTTTAACTTGGTAGAGTGATATTCGTTGCATCTTTCATATGGTGTCTAGCTTTCATTGCTTCTAATTTGTTGAAATGCCTTCTCCTTAGTTTACACATCATAAGGCTGTGAATATGCAATGGCACTAATGATGAGAGACCTCTAACATGGTAGTGTGATGTTGTTTGCATCTTGCATATGATTTATTTCTTGTCTTGCTTCACATTTGTTTAGCGCCATTTATCTTTGAGAACCTTTATTAACTTGGCGGAGGCGATATTTGTAGCATCTTTCATATGGTGTCTACCTTCCATTGCATTGCTTCTAATTTGGTGAAATGTCTTCTTCTTAGTTTACATCATAGTTTTGGTTATCTCTTCCATCCTGTTTTCATACATATTACATCCTCCTATCATGTGGTTGTCTAACATCAAAGTTCAGTTAAATGCATCACACATCAATTTGTTACGAAGAACTAAATTGTTATTCGTTTTTCTTGTCGGCTTGACTTAACATGGCACGAGAGAAGAGGAAGAAACGAGAATGGCGGGAATGAAAGCGGATGAATCCTGCGGATTCTAAGTGTCTTGATGGTGCAATAGAAGGTGAAAGTCCAGCGGAAAATTCTACAAACACGGCATCCCATGCTACCACGAGCTGCAAAAAAGCCAAGCGAAACAAATAGCTGCCACCAAACAAGCGAGACAGCCCTAGTTCTTGCAACACCTACCACAGTACTACCGGTGCCACGACATACTCGTGCGTCAGTGAAGCTAGCAGGGCGTTCCCAAGCTCCCTTGCCACGACACTACTTCCCAAGCACTCTTGACACAAGGCAGAGTTGGCAATATCGGATGAACCTTGTGAGCTTCAACAACAAGAAGGTAGTTCTTTGAGTCAAATTCTGATTGCATGCTTCTTTATATGTAGTCTCACAGTTTGATGTACACTAACACTTCCTATGTTTGTTGTTGGACTAGCACCTAGGCGCAGAGAAACAAACATCGGGGATAATGCTCGATAGGTTAACTAAATCTAGAGGAGGAAGAATGGAGATCCGTTTTGAGGCAGGTTTAAAAAGGCCACGTGATGCTACAAAGTCAGCCAAGTTAGTATCGAGGCAGCGGTTGCCGTTAGGTGTCATGTCGTATCCTCCCAACATGGATTCGATGCACGGGAATGACAAAAGAAAAACCAGTTCAACACCTTCCTCGACCATTTATACATAAGTATGGTTATGTATGGAAACTAGTAATATCGTCTTGCTCATCCCATACTTTCTAGGTTCTGATAATGAGACTCCCATAATTTTCAGCAGATGAGGTTCAAGTTGGATAGCCAAGATGATGCAACGAGACAAGCTTGCACCCATGTTTTCAAATACTGCTTTCTGCGATAGTACGGTATAACAGGAAAACTCACTTTGAAGGCAAGGCTAACGTGAACTTTCCCAAACATCTCCGATGGAAAATATATCGGATGAAAGGCGGAGGGGCCTTGTTAAACAACAGTGCGATCCAAAGTATCGGTACATTATATATATGATCGAGATCACATGTTGAAGTCCTATTGCGCATGTGCCACACAAATCTATCTTCTTGTAGGTGAAGCTGTTCAAAGAACAAGGCCAACCGTCACGAAAGTGAAATTCAACAGACAGACGGGATCTCGTAGCTATATTGCACCTTGTGAGGCTCTTGTAATTAGCTCTTGTTTCACTCTTTTCATTGTACCATATTATCGAGATCTATATTGACTTGTTGAAATGCAGGAGGAAAGCCATAAGGACCAAAAGTACTGAACCAAATCTTGTGGAAATCTTCAAGGGCTGTCACACCGCAAGAAGAAGGGCATGACTACACGAGTCAAAGCCGCTGTTGTAAGTCCTTAATCCTCATGCCTTTTAACTACTACTTACTCGACTTGTGCCTTGAGCTGCATGGTTTGCAGCCAATGTCTATTACTCTTTTCAATTTTATACACAATTGTCTTAGCGTATCATTGCACCTTACAAGGTTTAAAAGGGAGGGTGATGTTCCTTTGATCTTGACCCATAATCTAGTTCCATCTTTGGACTTGCCCACACAACGTTACAATTGCTGTTTATGCATTCTCGATTGTTTTGTGATATGAATGATGTCATACTATGCTTACAAGTATTATAAACTTCGTCTCTTTATCCTTAGCCCTCAATACAATGTGAAGAAATAGACAATACATTAGCGATGGTACATGGTCATATGTTTGGAACCTGGTTTTATTATGTACTTTGCAATAAAATACAACTAATATTTTACATGGGTTCACGAGAATAAGTTACGTATATAGACCAAAGCTATTTTGTTTGGTTTCTTGCCTCCTTAATATCTTACATTACGGTACTACTAATGTAAAACCTCAACTTTTCAGCGAGCTATGGAAAAAATGGTGGAACCGCCACTTATACGAAGGTGGCGAGGCAACTATAACGCAATGTCGACTCTTCTGCGGTGGGTGATGCACATCCACTAACAGTGCCAAAAGCACGTTCCTGCGTAATACTGGGTTGGTTGTTAAGGCAATATCGTCCAAACTGCCTCATGATCAAGATATGCAAGCTCAAAGCAATGATGTATCTGCGCTCCAGACACAAGTCCATTCCCTAACAGAGGCCCTTTGTGAAACAAGGAGAAACATTGCTCAATGTCGTCAAGATATGCATGGTTTTGAAACGAGACTATCGGACATTTGCTATGTTGTTCGAGGCCTAGGGAAATGAAAGCGAGGGTTATGGTGCTCCATCGGACAATACAACATGAAAACATAACAGTCAGTCAAATGAACGAGCTTACGAACTTACGGTGGTGCATTTATACGCTAGACTATTAAGTTTTATGCCAACCTTCCTTTTGTTATATAGTTGTAATTTGTTTTGAGTGCGATACAAAATTTATTCTTAACGTGCAGCGCACCGGTGAAGAAAGCAACAAGCCATTTTTGTATAGTGTAGGGTGTTCCCTATATTTGCCTTGGTGGCGATCTTTGATCTTGAGTGGATGTAATGTGTGCAATCGCCTTAATAGCCTAAGCGTTAGTTTGACCTTATTTATTTCCTATTCTTCTTTTCCTGGTTTGCAAGTGGCGCAACTACCATGGGCCATATCTGGGTAGTAGGATCCATGGGTCTCCTATGGGCCGTCGATAAATGGGCTTTATGTCGGTGGGCCTCGGGCGTCGGATAAATGGGTCCACATGGGCGTAATGGGCGTAATTGGTATCGGCCCGACGCGATAGCAGGGCGTTAATAGGCCATAGAACTGCAAAAGCAATTACATCACGAGGCATACTGAGTGTTAATGGGCGAGAATATAGGGCAAATTTGGCGAAGCAGGTGGAAGCTCTTGCCATGGGCGAATTTGGCCCATTAAATAATGAGCCGATGTGCGGGCCGACTCTTGCCATTGAATTTGGCCCATTTGAGGGACATGCGATGTGGACCGACTCTTGCCATGGGCGAATTTGGCCCATGAGGGAATATGCGATCCGGGCGGAATGTCGAGGGCGAAAAGCCCCAAACGTATGGGCCGTCAGATAGGCGAAAGCTAACGCAATTTGAAGCGGCCCATGTAAATCACGGGCAGTTAGCGGGTACAAAAGAAAATTACTGTTCATTATGGGCTAGAGTCACCGTGGGCACTGTAAAGGGCGAAAGATCTGAAGGCCTCATATGGGCGAAAGGCGTCGTGGGCCATACATGGGCGAAGCGAAATGAAATTTGGTGTTATATTGACGGTCCACATGGCGTTGTTGGGCGATTTTCTTTAGTGCCTAATGAGCCGTGAGTTAACGGGCCGTAAAATGGGCTATTTGCGAAGAGACCGTTAACGAGCTTTTCATGGGCGACCCGTTAACTTTTGACCAAGTCAAGCGGGCGGCTTTGTAAGCTAAATAGGCAAGTGATGGGCCGTGGCGCGTGTCGACATATCATAGGCGCCTATCGACCCAGCGGTGACCGTGTTTAAATCCGGCCAATAAAATTTTACACGTGGAAATTTCTCATTGGTCGG